>JAJPUD010000472.1:284866-316816 GCA_023553655.1 Myrmecobius fasciatus | reverse complement strand
GGCTCGGAGGCAACATAGCCTGCTAAGCCAGATAAGTAAGCCTTAGAGCAGAAGTTCTTAACCTAGGGTCTACAGAGTCCTTGAGATGGATTTCAGGGAGTCCATGAACTGTATCAAAATTTTTCGGGGGGAGGTTTGGATTTTGGGGTTGGGGGGGTTGTGCTTTTTTTTTTCTTTTGCATTTTGATAGTTGTTTCACTATAAATGTATGGTTTGTAAGATTTTTTTGTAAGACTATCAAAGAGGAAGAGGTGAATGATAGGAAAAAATATATTAAGAATACCTTCTTTAAATTAAGCAGTCAAAATTTCCTCCCCTCTTCTGTCCAACACCTATTGTCTGTTGCTATTTGGAATTTTGGATGGAGAAGGGAAGACTCCATTCTTTTTTTTTTTTTTTTTTGCTAAGGCAGTTGGGGTTAAGTGACTTGCCCAGGGTCACACAGCTGTTACGTGTCTGAGACCAGATTTGAACTCAGGTCCTCCTGACTTCAGGGCTGGTGCTCTATCCACTGCGCCACCTAGCTGCCCCTGGAAGACTCCATTCTTAAAGCCAATTTCTAGTGTTAGTGACTCTCTTGATGTTTATAAAGGTTGAGTTATTGAGAATGAAGATTCCCTTTTTTTCTTTTCCAGTTTATTCTTTTCTTCTTTAATATCTTGAAAATTATTCCTGATTGCCTTTGAAATTGTTACTTCCATGATAGACTCAGGGTATATATTGATACATATATTTTATGGATGTGACCAATGCAGAAATTGTTTGTATCTTCCTTTTGTTTTCCATCTTCAAATGCAGTTATTTGACTTATCTAGATTTCATGTCAAGGTTTTGCAGATTCACTTTCTCCTCAGATGCTTTCCAGTATTTGGTGCTTATACTACTACCATACCTCTCTACATGACAGGAGGTTGAAGTTTTTGCATCAAACTCTGCATCAACTTTATTCAAAATAAATTAAAATATTGTTGAAAAATAATGATAACCATTGCTTTTGCCCACCCCTTTTCCATCTCACTATCCCCTTAAATTGCCTTTTCACCACTAACTTTTTACATAAAAGTTTGATTAAATAGGTTTAATTAAGATTAAATTAAGAGCTGCCATCTGGGGGAGGGGAGGGGACTGGGGGTAAAATTTGTATTGGAAAGCTTTGTAAAGATCAAGGTTGGGGAACTACCCATACATATGTTATACAAATAAAAAGCTTAAAAAAAAAAGATTAAATAAGAGTTTGATTAACTGATTGGAAATGCATATAATGCCATCTTCTCTTTATCTTTTCTTCAGAGTTGGCATTTTCCTTGACTTATACTCTAACCAGTTAATCTGAGTATACTCAGACTGAAATACTTGCTGGATTTCTGTTAAGGTATAGCAAGTTTATTTTTTTTTTTCATGTTGTACAGTACTTGTCAGCTATATATAATACCTTCTGACTGTTTTTGAGAAGAAAAGTAGTTGTGATATATAGATATGAAGCTTCTAAATAGTAACAAGCCCATAGTGTCCAACAGAGTTTTTACTATCCTTCCTTAGGCCCATCTTTGTATTGGAGTTAGCATCAAAGTGTAGGCATCAAGAGCAGATTAGATTTCATCAATACAGGAAAATCCTGTATGTTCTTTATACTAATGAAGGGCAGCAGCTTTTCAGCACAGTAAAGCATTATGAAGTAAAATGATTGGCCCAGAATCACATAGCCAATGTGTTAGTTGAGGGACTTGAACCCAAATCTTTCTGGCTGTGATGTCATCCCCATCCATTATGCCATGTAACCCCTCATGTCGTGGTATAAGTTGATTTAATTTGTATTGTCTACTCAAATTATTTGTGCAATGTTTGTACTTCCTTAGCATAACATGTTGGTGAGTAGCTGTAGTAGTTATTTTTATAATGGTCTGTTCATCTGAGATTGTCTTGAAAGACCTTGGTGACCAAACATCTCATAAAATGTTTAGTTTCATCTTGAAGCCAAAGGAAATAAGAAACAATTCTGCAACTTACTTTTTTTTTTTGTGCTTTTTGCTGAGGCAATCGGGGTTAAGTGACTTGCCCAGGGTCACACACAGCTAGGAAGTATCTGAGACCAGATTTGAACTCAGGTCTTCCTGACTTCAGGGCTGGTGCTCTAACCACTGCGCCACCTAGCTGCCCCCAACTTACTTATTTTTGCTTCACTGAAGAGAACCTGGATCATTTCCTTCAGTATAGTATCATGTTGTTGGCCATTAGATAAATGATGATGATGTTGTTAACTTAACATTTTTATACGTGGTGTTCCAAAAGTATTGATGTCATTTTTTAGTTTTAATAAGTCAAAACACTACAATTTTCAGTGTGTGCTTTCCATGTATTACCTTATTTGATTTTTGACATTATGCACAGAGTGTCAATAGTTAATTAGTTAAGACGTGTTTAGATAGTGAAGTAGCTATAGAGCACTGGTCTTGCAATCAGGAACCCCTGAGGTCAGATCTGGCATCAGCCCCTTATTACTGTGTGATACCAAACAATTTCCTTAAGTTCTTTCTGCAGATAAATTGAGATAATTGTAAAGTACTTTGCAAACCTTTAAAGAATTATACATAAATACTAGCTTATTATCATTAAGATCAGCAGACTAAGAAATATGAATTTTAGCATCCTTTATCCCAATTCTGCTCCTCTAATCTGCAAAAAGGAAAGGCATTTTTTGTAATTTTGTCCTTAACGATTCCAGTGGTCAAAAAAAGAAATTAATCACTTTGTAGCCATTCAAGATTATCCTCAGGCTACAATCTATTGCTTGACCTATGTTCAACTGGGAACATTTACTTGAATAAATTAATTCCCTTTTATTCTCATTTGAATGCAACTAGTATGATGATAATAGTCTTTAAATGATTCTGTTTTGAAAAGTGAGTCTCTCAGAATTCCAGTCTTATTCACTTTTTTGACTATATTCCTTGAGGATGTAGTATGGAAAACAAGTATGTTTGTAAAATATGACTCATTTTTGGATGATTGGTTTTTTTTTTAAATTTACCTATAATTACATTCTTATGTTTCAGTGTTTTAAATATTGAAGGCAGCATATCGGATAATTTCTCTAGGCTCTGTTCTTCAGCATTCTTATATTTTAGTGTGCCCAAAGAACTTTGGTACAGAGTACTTGACAAATGCTTTTATTTCTAGTGATAGCTTTTTTTGGGTTTCTTTGTTTATAAAAGCTTTTTATTTCTAGAACATATGAGTAATTTTTCTACATTGACCTTTGCAAAATTTTCTGTTCCAAATTTTTCCCTCCTCCCCACTCCCTCCCCTAGATGGCAAGTAGTCTAATACATGCTAAATATGTTAAAATATTTGATAAATCCAATATGTGTATACATATCTATACAGTTATCTTGCTGCACAAGAAAAATGAGATCTAGAAAGAGGAAAAAAAAAACCTAAGAAGGAAAACAAAATGTAAGCAAACATTCACAGAAAGCATTAAAATACTATGTTGTGGTCCACATTCAGTTCCCACAGGCCTCTCTCTGGGTGTATATGAATTTCTTCATCTCTGAACAATAGGAACTGATTTGAATCACGTCATTGTTGGAGAGAACCATGTCGATCAGAATTGATCATCGTATAGTCTTGTTGCTGTGTATAATGATCTCCTGGTTCTGCTCATTTCACTTAGCAAAAGTTCACGTAGGTCTCTCCAGGCCTCTCTGAAATCATCTTTTTGGCCGTTTCTTACAGAACAGTAATATTCTATAACATTCATATGCCATAGTTTATTCAGCTATTCTCCAATTGATGGGCATCCATTCAGTTTCCAGTTTCTTGCCACTACAAAAAGGGCTGCCACAAACATTCTTGCATATTTGGGTCCCTTTCCCTCCTTTAAGATCTCTTTGGGATATATAAGCCCAGTAGAAACACTGCTGGGTCAAAGGGTATGCACAGTTTGATAACTTTTGGAGTATAGTTCCAAATTGCTCTCCAGAATGGTTCTAGTGGTAGCTTTTAATGAATTAACCTGCTTGTGGAATTATTTAGATCAGTAGTCCACAAATTTATTTGATGGTAAAAATTTTTAGAATCTCCCAATATGTTTATTTCTTGTAAATGTACACTTATACTAATAATTATGTGCATTTTAATATTTATCCAAGATAAAAAAATTTAAAACTTAAAAATCATATTAAATAGAGAGCCATTAGAATTTGAGTGACATGATTAGACTTGCACTTTTAAGAATATTAAGTCATTAGGTGAGTGGAAGATGAATTAGAGAAGAAAAAGACTTAAGACAGACCAGTTAGGAGGCTGTTACAAAGTGGTAAGAAGTAATGAGCTTGAACTAGTGTGGAGGCTCTATAATTATTGAGATGATTTTGGATACAAGAAATTTGTAAGGGTAGTGAAAAAGATTTGACAACTAATTAGAATTGTAGAATGAGTGAATTAATGAGGATTATATTGAGGTTGTAAGCATGGTGATGCGCTCAGAATCCAGAGGGATGGATTTTTGGAGACATGAGAATTGTAATGTAGATCCCAATTTATCCTGACCCAGTCAGAAAGGGAAAAGAGAGCAGTCTTATTCATTATCCTTGCCCCAGAACAGAGCCTGTCCTCTGATAGTCATTTACTGCAATCCAAGTTGATGGGGGAATAGAATGGGGAAGGGAGTTTTAGGGATATGGATGGGTATGCTAGAAGAGTAGAAAATTATGCCTTTGTAAATGCATCAAGTACCTGGGAATTCGCTAACTTATTAACATTCTGAGGGATCAGTGCTTGTAATCATCCAAGAAATACCACTGGTCAGAGTAGAGGAGTTTTTAGGGATAATAGATGAAATATGTGGTATAATCATTTTGGAGACGTTTCTACTGATAGCCTTTGTTGAAGGTGGAATGCATCCTATATTCCCACTCTCTGGTAGATCAAACACATTGTGATCATGGTGTGGTCCTCACTTTTAAAATACTAACTTGAAAAACTCTTGAATGGGAAGGAAAATCTTATTTAAGAAGAAACATTTCAAATGATGAAGACTGACTTGTGTGTGTGCTATAAGTGTGTGTGGACTTTAAATTTTTCTTGAAAAACAAGAAATCTCTAATTTTGAAATCAAAAGAACACAGATTTTTATGTCCTAAAGCTATAAGTTGAGTCTGAGACCCAGAAGGTCACCTGCAGTAGAAGACCTAGACTTCTAACCAAAATTGAAGAATAGGAGGAAAACTAGATGGGGGGGGGGGGAGCTTTCTTAACACTTGAAAGTGAGGATAAGGTCCTTTTCTGACTTGGGAGAACAACATGGTTAATTCCTACTATTTGCCCTAATTCTGCTTAACTCACTAGACAGTTTTTCTGCCTATTTTAGTTTTTTGTAAGTCATTTAAGGATGACAAATTCCTTTTGAAGTATATATTCAAAATTTGAGTGTGATCATTTTCATTATATTTAAGTAGTCATTGCAGTAGCACTTTTTAAAAAAAAAAAGATTTACATCAGAGAATTTACAGAAGAGTCAAATATATTATTCAGAAGATGAATCAATATGTATGACTGTTTTTACTTTAAACCAATTAGCTATACTTTAGTATAAATTGAAGGCTGATAAAGATACAATTGTAGATTTCTACCTGACACCCTACTCAATATTTAATGATGTTAAGGTGTGTGGTATCATCTTAAGTGGAAGATTAAATGACAGTTGCTTTTAGATTGCTTTTTAAACTTCCATGTGTGTGCAAGACCTTGTAGTATCAACAAAGATCAATAAGAGTTGTTTCCTTTATGCTTAAAGAAGTATGGAAAAATAGTTTGAGGCCTGTCAATAATTTTAAGGGTCCTTAAGATGATGTAAATAGGAGGAACAATAACACAAGATTAAAAATCTAGAGACCTGGATGTGACTTTTTTCCTGTGCCAACCTGTAAAGATGTATCATCATGAGAGTTACACTAAAACTCTCCTTCAGTGATAATCATCTATGAAATAGAAATGCCGTGTGTGTGTATACCTCACAGAATTTCTTTAACAATAAACAGATTTAATTCTCAGTTATAGAAGTTAATGGAATTAGATGGACAGCCTGCAGAGCTGGTTCATCAACACATAATATCTTAAGTCAGACAAGCAAATGAATGGCAAATTGAGCCTAAAAATGTTTGGGTGAAAAGAATAGACTGTATTACATTTGAGAAATTACACAGTTCTTATAGTGAGCCTAAGCTCATCTACTGATGCTATATGACTGCAAATTATAGAATGTCATTCTATAAGGAATCAAAATCATGTGTCACCTAAAAAGAAATGGAGGAATGCATTATGGGTATAAATAGGCTACAGTATAATACTAATGATGAATTGTGCTCATAAAGATAAAAGGTATCAAATATATGACTAGAAAAGGAAGAGTAGAAATGGAGAGGGATGGGAGCTAGACAGCCTCTGTGCTGAATTGAGCACATATGTAATATCAAGAGGTCTAAAGTAAGGCCTTCTGCATTACAGTTTGGACCCCTTATGAAGAATTTATGGAAGAAAATGGACAAAAGTTACAGAATGAGATGTGGCTAAATTGTAAAGTAGACCGTTTGAGACTTTGAGAGGCAGTGTGGTTTAGCCTAGAATGCTAAATTTACAGACAAGCAAATTGTTAGTGGAGACAGTATCTACACAGATGAGATCACAATCCATTGAAGTGTTATTAATGAGGGAAGAATGAAATAATATGAAACAATAGAGATTCTCCTTACTGAACCTCAGACCTGACAAAGATCAAATACTAAGAATTAAAGAGCTGGTAAAATTTAAGAAACTTGGACCAGGACTGGTAAATTCAAGCAGCAATTTTTATTGCATTTAAGTGCTCTTTTGCATTTTCAGAATGTTTTTGCAAAAATAGGCAGCAAAAAGATCTCAGGAAGTTCAAATCAATATAATTTGACCAAAAAAAAAAATCAGCATTCAGCCCAGTTAAAGAAGGATGATTTAAAAGAAAAGAAGCAAATAGTAGATAAATCAATCTATTTTTAAAGTAGATTACTTTTTTATTTGTAGACTGTATCAGGTAAACAAGCATTTATTGAGTGTTTATTGTGTGCCCAGACATTCTGCTAAGGAGTAGAACCTGGCCAGGGAAATGCCAAGTTGTTGTTCAATTATTTCAACACTATCCGACTCTTCATGACTTCATTTGGGATTTTTTGGGCAAAAATATTGGAGTGTTTGGAATTTCTTTCTCCAGATCATTTTACAGATGAGGAAACCGAGGCAAGTAAGATTACACAGCTACTAAGTATCTGAGGCTAGATTTAAATTCAGGAAGAGGAAATCTTCCTGACTTCAGAACCAGCACTCTCTCCACTGGGACACCTAGCAGCCAAGGTGCCATGGAGTATCTGTCTAATAATATGCAGAAACAGCATTCCTTAGCACCAAAATCTGCCCTTCATATTACAACAAAATAGTCTAGATGCCAAACTTTTATAAGCTAAAACTAACCTCTTCCTTTCTCTATTCCCTTCCACATGTCATATTGCCGCCTAACTTGGCTGTTGTAGCTGCTCCTTAGACAGTTCAGTATTCATAACATTTTTCTATACCTGGAAGAGGCAGCTAGATGATTCAGTGATTAAGGTACTGGGCCTGGTGCCAGGAAGACCTACATTCAAATCCAGCCTCAGGCACAAGTTGTGTGAAGTCTTTGACAAGTCACTTAATGTCTGAAGAAATGGCAAACCACTCCAGTCTCTTTGTTAAGAAAAGTCCATGGATAGTATGGTTCAGAAGGTCTCAAAGAGTCATGTAACAGCTGAACAACAGCAACAACACTGATCCTTCCAGACTCAGATCACATAAGTCCTTCATTTCTCTTCATTCAGAACCTATCCCTTTTCCTTCTGATCTCATTTAACACTCTATACACAGTCCATTTTGTTATCTTCTCTTTTTCTTCTGAACCATTGTTATATGCACGATATGTTCCTCAGTGAGATTTTAAGTTCTGTAAGGGAAGGCAGAGAGACTCTGACCTAATTATCTTTGTTTCTACTCAACACCTTGTACAGTGTTTTGCTACTTTATAAATGATGAACAAATAAAGATAGTTCTCAAAATCTAAAAGGAAACAGTGATACATGCCAGTTGAAGATAATGGGATAACTGGTGAACCCGTGTGGAATTGTACTTTGAGTTTTCTCTTGGCAATATACTCAGGTGATAGGCTGTTCTGAGAACAAAAACAACTATTCACCAAATAGTTTGACAAGTGGGAACCCAAGTGAGAATCATCATATTTCTCTACAGGCAGCAGACCATCCTCTTTGGCTCTGTAGGTATTTGATACCGATAGAGACAAAAGAGAGTCTGGCACTTTGCAGAGGATTGTACTTGGCTCTAAATCAATGCATTTTGCTTAGAAAACCTTGTGTACTGAGCCTATAGCACAACTAGGCTATATTTAGTATTTTGCTCCAGAATTTGATCAGTGTGAATGAACCCCTTGAAATTGATCACATTATTCAGATTTGCACTATTCAAAGTTATAAATTATATAAAATGTGGTCATTGGTTCTAGCCTAATGGAAAATTTTAATGAAAAAATTTTAAAGTAAGTTTTAAACTCTATTAATGTGATATAGTAAAATATTTTAAAATTTTGATTAAAATCTATTACAAACTAAGTCATTATAGAAAGCAAAACTTACAAATAAAACTGTTATTGAATATTATCTTTCATAAACCTACATTGAAGATACAACAAAAATATCATTGCTATTGAAAATTTTTAATAGTACAGACAACTATTTTTCTTTAGATCTTTCTACATATATACTGGTTAGGCACAAGGTTTAACTACATCTTGGCAAATTTGCATGCTTTTTCACACAATGAACACATTATCCTAAAATAATTAATGCATTAAATGTGAAATTGTTGTTCTTGCAATATTTTCAATAGCTTAGTTAATTGAATGTCAGTTTTTGAAGGTAGCTTTAAACACCTATGCTTTCTTATTTGATCACCAAAGAACTGCAGGCAATTAATGGTTGGAAATTCCCAGAACTGAGGATTTTGAGACAGATAAATAAGCATTAGTTTTAATTTAAAGTCTCTTTCTGTATTAACCATCAATAAAGGGGTTAAACAATCCTTAGATATTACATCTATGTTACAATGAAAATTAGAAAAAATATAAGTTCTGGTGAAGACTTCCTTTTCCAGGATAAACCTGTTTTTTCCACATAAAAGTTTGTTACTCAGTGTGTATACTTTGTTCAATTTTATTTTCTCCAAACTATCAGGATATTTAGTTGTCACATCCTCATCTGCACTAGATATCTCTCTGGTAATTTTAACATCCAATTGAACTCAATTTTTAAAGCAACAGAACCAAACAGTACTTGCAAAAAAAAAATTATTTTGCTATCTACTTCATTTCCATTTTGTTTTACTGCCTTAAATAAACTTAAGATTTTGTCTGACTTGCTGCTCTGCTAAAAGAAATACTTTTTAAAAATTGCAATCTCCTATATATATAACAAAAAGATGGTTCAATTCTGTCATTGTAACACTTTTCCTTGTAATTGTTTGTAGACCACAAAAAGCTAGTGCAAATTGCCTTTTTTAAAATTTTGCCTGCCTGTTTTAATAATATTCTTTACCAGAGTTTTAGGCAAAATGTGATGTAACTGAGTAGTATGAACATGATAAATCTAAGTGTGAGGGTAATAAGATGTAAGAATGTTTTTTGTGGTCTACAATTACAAGAAAAAGTGTAGAATGACAGTCCATTTTGTCTAACACAGGCTACTGTGTTAGCACTAGACAGGACAGACACTGTTTGGCAGTCATTTCTGGGGTACAATTCATGATTTCTGTAAATCAAGAGGGAGTGGAACCCCAGAGAGGCAATATCATTTTTGGTCACAAGGGACTGGGAACCTTGAGGAATGGTATCACTTTTGGTCCCAAGGGAGAAGGGAGCCTGAGGAATGGTATGTCGCAATCCTAAGGGAGCAAAGGCCTTTCCTGTGTAAGGAGCAAAGTATAGATCAGTGAGTACATCCCTCCCCAGGCCATACAACCTTGGAAGCAGTGGAAAGTTCCCCAAAACTGACTCTGAAAACAGAAGTACAAAAAAGCCTGAAATTTGTGATAGTCTCTTCCCTCCACATACAAGCACAGATACACACACACACACACACACACACACACACACACACCAAAAAAAAAAAAAAAGCTGGAAACAAAGTCCAACATTGACACAAAGTTCAGAATCAAGTTTTAGAATGTTAAAAAAAAAAAAAAAATGAGCAAACAACAAAAAAAAATAACCTGACCATAAAAGTCTACAGTGGTGACTGTAAAGAGAAGACAGTATACAAAAACAGTACAAATAGATGTAAATGTTGCAGAAGGGAAATTGGATACTAGCTGAACAAGAACTCCTACAAGACTGAAACTGCTTTTCAAAACCTCCTAAGTGTGGTAGGGGGGAAAATAGGTAAAGAAATGAAAGCCAAGGAAGAAAATTATGAAGAGACAATTAACATTTTGATAAAAGTGATTCCTCCTCCCCCCAAAAAATGAAAAACTTAAGTAGAATTAGCCAAATATAAAAAGAAGAACAAAATTACATCTTGATTAAAGGAATTACAGACACTAAAAACACTCAGTCTTGATTCAAGAAGTGCAAATTAAGACAACTGAAGAACTACCTCACAGCCCTCAAATTGGCTAAAATGACAGAAAAAGATTAGGGGATGTGGAAAAATTGGAACACTAACACATTATTGATGGAATTGTGAAAAGATCCAACCATTCTGGAGAGCAATTTGGAACAGTGCCCAAAAGATTATAAAACTGCATAGCCCTTGATCCAGCAGCCTCACCACTGGGTTTGTATCCGAAAGAGATCATAAAGGAGAGAAAGGCAGATGAAGGTGGCCTTGCTGTACCAGATCTAAAACTATATTATAAAGCAGCAGTCATCAAAACCATTTGGTACTGGCTAAGAAATAGAGTAGTCGATCAGTGGAATAGGATAGAATCACAAGACAAACTAGGCAATAACTATAGCAATTTGGTTTTTGATAAACCCAAAGACCCCAGCTTTTGGGATAAGTATTCACTATTTGACAAAAACTGCTGGGAAAACTGGAAACTAGTGTGGAAGAAATTAGGGCTTGACCCACATCTAACACCACATACCAAGATAAGATCTAAATGGGTTCATGATCTGGATATAAAGAGTGATACTATAAGTAAATTAGAGGAATGTAATATAGTTTACCTCTCAGACCTTTGGAGATGGAATAAATTTATGTCCAAAGAAGAACTGGAACTCTTAGTTGAAAACCAGATAGATAACTTTGACTATATTGTTAAAAAGTTTTTGTACAAACAAAATCAATGCAGACAAGATTAGGAGGGAAGTAATAAATTGGGAAATCATCTTTACATTCAAGGGTTCTGATAAAGGTCTCATCTCTAAAATATATAGAGAATTGTCTCATATTTATAAAAATTCAAGCCATTCTCCAATCAATAAATGGTCAAAGGATATGAACAGACAATTTTCAGAGGATGAAATTAAAACCATCTCTAGTCATATGAAAAGGTGCTCCAAATCACTGTTGATCAGAGAAATGCAAATCAAGACAACCCTGAGGTACCACTTCACACCTGTCAGATTGGCTAAAATGACAGGAAAAGTTAATGATGAATGTTGGAGGGGTTGTGAGAGGGCTTGGGACACTGATGCATTGTTGGTGGAGCTGTGAACGGATACAGCCATTCTGGAGAACAATTTGGAGCTATGCTCAAAAAGTTATCAAACTGTGCGTACCCTTGGACCCAGCAGCATTTCTATTGGGCCTATATCCCAAAGAAATCATAAAGAAAGGAAAAGGCCCCACATGTGCAAGAATGTTTGTGTTAGCCCTTTTTGTAGTGGCTAGAAACTGGAAATTGAATAGATGCCCTTCAATTGGAGAATGGCTGAATAAATTATGGTATATGAATATTATGGAATATTATTGTTCTGTAAGAAATGACCAGCAAGATGATTTCAGAGAGGCCTGGAGAGACTTACATGAACTGATGCTGAGTGAAATGAGCAGAACCAGGAGATCATTATACACGGCAACAACAGTACTATATGACGATTAATTCTGATGGACATGGCTCTCTTCAACAATGAAATGTTTCAAACCACCTCCAATTGTTCACTGAAGAAAGCCATATACACCCAGAGAGAGGGATGCGAATTGTGGACCACAACATAACATTCTCATACTCCTTGATTGATGTTTGCTTACATTGTGTTTCCTTTATCTGATATATCGTTTGTGTAGATAAGATTTTTCTTGCACAACAATGATAAGTTTGAAAATATGTATACATATATTCGATTTGCCAATATTTTAACATAATTAACATGTAGTGGATATCCTGCCATCTAGGGGAGGGGTGGGGAAGTTGGGGGGAAAAATTTGTAACGGAAAGCTATGTAAGGGTTATTGTTGAAGAATTACCCACACATATGTTATGCAAATAAAATAAAATTTAAAAAAAAAAGAAAAAAAAAAGAAAGAAATGAGCAGGCTGATTTTAAAAAATCCTGGAAGGACTTACATGAACTGATACCAAGTAAAGTGAGCATAACCAGGAGATCATTGTGCACGGCAGCAACAAAATTATATGATGATCAACTGTGATGAACTTGGCATTTCTCAGAAATGCAGTGATTTAAGGCATTTCCAATAAACTTGGAATGGAAAATGACAATCACATGCAAAGAGAACTATGGAGACTGAACGTGGTTTGAAGCATAGTATTTTCACCTCTTTTGTTGTTTGTTTCTTTTCTTGGCTTTTTTCCCCCTTTTGGCCTGATTTTTCTTGCACAGCATGACAAATGTGGAAATATGTTTAAAAGGATTGTACATATTTAACATATCAGATTGCTCGTTGTCTTGAGAGGGGAAGGGAAAAATTAGAACACGGAAGTCTTACAAAAGTGACTGCTGGAAACTGTGTATTTTGACAAATAAAAGACTATTGGGGGAAAAAAGGGAACCATAGACAATAAACACAGAAGTAGAATACTTGTGGGTAGTGGCAAAGTCAAATGTAAGACCCATCTATGAAGATAGCTGAGGTCTGGTTATAGAAAATGAGAAATTTGGGAAATTGAGAAACTGGGAAGCCAGAAGTTTCAAACAGTGTATCAGTATGTATGTTGAAGTGCTCTGATATACAAAAAAGGATTGGGAAGGAAAGACAGTGACCCAGGCACTGAACTCGTTGAAGAAAGGGCAGTATTCTAGTATTCGGCATATAACTGTGATATGGAATGTTCAGGGAGGACTAGCACCTCTGGTGTGAATACTGCCAAATCTGCTTTGGTGCCTGCCACCTGTAGCACCAAGAAGCTGTAGCATGTACAGCAGCTACACAGTTAAACAGGCTCGGCAGACAGGCTAAACCAGATTGAGGATAATTAGAAGGCTTCAAATCTATTAGTGAATTAGGAGGTGCCTACACCAAGCATGTGAAGACTTTCCTGAGCAGAATGGGCAGATGAGAACAGTTTATTCCAGTGGCCATGAAGGTGGCAAAAGCACCTTGTACTTCTGTGGAGGACTCAGAGTTTGGTCAGACATCAAAGACACCAAGGTCTGCATCCTGGACCATCACCAGTTATTTTGTCTTTTGTTGTGTCACTGAACTTTGATGAAGCTGGAAGAGAGGGCAAGCCTGATAAGATTTTGTACAACTCTACCTTGGTTAAAACCAATTCACGTGCAAATCAAGAAGGCATCACCTATCACTTTACCCCAACATTGTAATATCATTGATTCTCTTTGAAAACAAAGGATGAACAACATATGCACCAAATGGCATAGTATCCAGATTCTGAAAGGAGAAGTTAAGCAAATGGTAAGAGGAAGTAGTAAAACTATACTGGTAAGGGACTTCAATTTTTCTCTCTTACAACTAAATCAATTTAACCATAAAATAAATAAGAAAGAAGTCACAGAGATGAATACAACTTTAGGAAATTAGATGAGATAGACTGGAGAAAATTTAATGGGAATAAAATTAATGGGAATAAAAAGTAGTATACTTTTTTTCTCAGCACTTTCGTGCAATTTGATCATATGTTGCAGCATAAAAACCTCACCCAAATACAGAAAAGCAAAAATCATTCCATCCTTTTCAGACCAAAATGCAAAAAAACCCAAAAAAAACCCGAACAACTTTTAATTAGGGCCATAAAAAACAAAATGAAAATTAATTGAAAACTAAATCATCTGATCCTCAATAATGAAAGAAACAAAGAACAAATCATAGAAACAACAATTTTTTTTAAAGAGAATGACAACTTTCCAAAATTTGAGATGCTACAAAAGCACTAGTAAACTAGGAGGAAATTTATTATATCTTAAAATACCTCACTACTAAGCAAATCACTTAATCCAAGTTGCGGGGGACGGGGGGGGGGGAGGAAGGGGAGGAAGGATCATTACAGTAGAAATAGATCTTCATCAGAGGAACTCATACAAATTAGTAAAAATAGTTCATTCTCTAGTTGATAAATGGTCAGAGGTTATGAGAGAAGAAATCAAAGCTATCTGTAGTCACATGAAAAAATGCTTTAAATTACTATAAGTTAGGGAAGTGCAATTTAAGCAACTCTTAGATACTACCTCACACCTGTCAGATAGGCTTACATGACAGAACAGCACAATGACCAAAGTAAGAGAGGATATGGAAAAAATAAGACACTAATGGAGTTGTAAACTAATCATTCTGGAGAAGAGTTTAGGACTATGGCCAAAGGGCTTTAAAACTGCACCATACCTTTTGACCTAATAATGCCGGAGAGATCACAGAAAAGGGGGGGAACACCTATTTATATTAAAAATATAAGTTTTTTTGTGGTGGCAAAGAATTAGACATCAAGAGAATGCCAATCAATTAGGAAATGGCTGAACAAATTTATATATGATTGAGATGGAATATTATTTTGCTTTAAGAAATATGAGCAGGATGGTTTCTGAAAAACCTAGACTTATATGAAGTCATGCAAAGTGAAATAAGCAAAACCAGGACAACATTGTTCACAGTAACAGCAGTATTGTAAGGATGATCAGCTGTGAAAGATTTAGCTATTCTGATCATGACAGTGATCCAGGATGATTGTCATGTCTTAATTCCAGAGGACCCATGATGAAAAATGGTATCTATCTCCAGAGAACTTCCAGAAATCCAGAGAATTTAGATTAAACATACTTTTTTTTAAACTTTCTTTATTTTGCTTGTTTAGTTTTTGTCATTATTTTATTTTGAAACATGACATGTTTTGCATAACTTCACCTGTATAATAATATCAAATTGTTTTATCAAGGAAGAGGGTGGGAGAAATTAGAACTCAAATTTCTAAAAAATGATTGCTTTGAGAGCAGCTAATTGGTGCAGTAGATGGAGCACCAGTCCTAAAGTCAAGAAGACCTGAATTCAAATCTGGCCTCAGACACTTAACACATCCTAGTTTTGTGACCCTAGGCAAGTCCCTTAACTCTCAATTGCCATGGGGGGAAAAAATTTGCTTTAAAAAAATTTTACAAGTAGGAAATAATTTATTTTTCAGAAATAACAAGTAATTTATCTTTGATATACAGAAAGTAAGTGTCCTGTTCTGGATTTGAATCCAGATAATCTAAGAGCAAATTCAGTGTTCTTGTTAAAACTTTCAGGGTATTCTCTGTAATGAAACAGGTGGGAGCAACAAGTAGACTAGTTTGTAGTCCTTAGAAAGCAGGCTGTGTCTATTGCTAGGATGATACTTAAAGCCCTGTCACCATGATAGAATCTGTTAGAGGATATACAATACTTCCATAGCATTCAAAAACCATGAGTCATTTCCACATCATGATGAGACACTGGAATTGGACTTGTATGTGTATATAATCCATATTTGTATATAATGAAATATGTTATGCTGTAATTAATATAATGGCTTTAATCCTAATTCTATGTCTTGAATGCAACTCAATGTGTGGTGGGTTTTTTGAAACAAATTTGAGAGGTAATTATTGTATATAGTTTAGCTCACTGAGCAATAATTCCTAACTTGAGAGACAGTTGAATGAAGAGAGAAATAATATCAATAACTACAATCCTTTTTTCTCTCTTCTAGCCCCTAGTTTCATTGGATGCTGCCAAACCTAATAACTACCCTTTTCTTGTAACTTGACTCAAATTCAACCAGTTGTGGTTTTTGTTTTTCAGAACTCAGAATTCCATGTAGAGAATATAAAGAATGATAAATCTGGGGGATAGAGTAGGGAGAGATCTTTTCATATTCTAAAACCTTTGTGTTTAGCTTTCTCTTCCCCCAGTTTTAGGTTAAAGGCTTTTCATAGGATTCATAGAGGGAAAAGGCCTGCTAATAATAATCAACATCCTAAAAATCCTGTTTTGGTTGCTAATTTGACTATGTGTGATGCACAAAGGTGGTCATACAAATAGTGTTACTTAGCGAACTCAACACATCTATAATATTATCTGCATTATTATCTATTGTGTCTACTATCTATTATTTATATAATAACTGGTGAGTCCTCACAGATCCCATGCTGATCACAATCCATTCACGTTTTTTTTTTTTGTTAGTTACTGTCTTCAGTAAATTGTCCCAGGAGAATCTACCTACTGTGCTAAAAGTCTTTATTCTTTTAGTTCTTTTAAAATACCCCGGCTCCCAATGCTCTTCTTAGATATTTGGCTAGCCACTTTTTTCAATCATACATTTCCTGGATAATATCTTTTATGTCACTTCTTGTACACAAAGTCATTCTTGAGAATACATTGTAGCCTACTTAATATCTATTTTGCTTCCCTCTATTACCCTGTGAAACATCTATGTCTATAAAGGCAGAAGTTAAGCATCCGAGTTTATTTTTCCTTAGTAGCTGGAATAGGAAATGTTAAAATTTAGGAAAGGCACTGATTTAAATATATATTATCAGGGGTGGTGAAAGACATAGAATCTATATCATAGAGAATCTGTTGAAGGAATAAGATATGTTTAATCTTGAAAAGACAAGATTGAAGGGACACATAATTATTGCCTTCAAATAAGTGAAGAACTGGTGTGTAAAAATGAATTATATTTGTTCTGTTTGATACTGAAGGGCAGAATTAGGAGCAATAGATTGAAGTTGCAGCTAGGTAGATTTCAGCTCAGTGTGACAAGAAGCCTTCCTCATAATTAGATCTGTTCTCAGAAGTATAATGGAGTAGCTTGGGAGGTAAGGAGTTCCACCTTTAATTTTAATAAAAGTTATATTATTTCTTGTTGGGGTTGTTGATTCAGTGCTTTCAAAATTGCTAGTTTCATCCAATTTCTTTTCAACTTGTTCTTCCCTACTTTATTTTTTAAAGTTATTTCCATTTTTTCATATAGAATATTAAGGTTTGAGGTAGTAACATTCCAAGTGTACTAACTCCACTGTCACAAATAATGGAAAGAAGTTGTCTTTTTTTTTTTTTTTTAGAAGTTGTCATTTTTTAAAAAATTAAAATTTTCATTTTTTTTCTTTTATTTATAAATGCATTAAGGATGATCTGACTTAGTTTAGGTTTCTCAAAGTTTCTTGCAAAATTAGCTTGCCATATCCATTTTCTGTTTTTTGATATCAGTAACTTGTTTGTACTGGTTAGGTTTGAATTTTTCTAATTGCCCATAGTATCATTTTTATTATTTTTATTCTTATTATTTGGTTTTTATTTTTGTTTTAACAACAGATAATTCATTTTCAGATTTCCTCCATCAGTAACCAGTCATTTCTTGTCAACATTTAATCAATTTGTTTTTTAGTTTGGTGTTTTTTTTTTTGGTGCTGTCTTTTGAGGTTCATTGTGCCAGAGCTTAACAATTCTTTTGTATCCAGCCTTTTCTTTTCCAGCACTTTAGTCCTTATAAATCCTTCTTTAGATTATTGTAATAGCCTCCATCCTGGTTTAAGTTTCTTTAACATTTTACTCCCTCTTACACACTGTTGCCAGAATAACTTTCTTTAATCCACATTCCCCTTAACTGGTAATGCCTCCCTCCCAAGCTACCTTGTATTTAAGTATCATATATATGTTTTTATTTATTAACTTTATCTGCATTCTATATAGATATTTTTATGTGTATTTACTATCTCCTCCACTAGAATATAAGCTCTTTGTGAGATAGATTAATTATTTATACTTCTGTACACATTGCCTGCTACTGGCAATGGCACATAATAGGCACTTAATGAATACTTCATTGATTAGAAGAAACTATTCATGATGTACAGACATAAGGCCTCTCAGCTACCCCTTAAGATTTTAGATTCTTCTGTTTCTTAATCTTGAATCATATATTCTAACTTTTTTTTTCCCTTCTATTAGAACCCAGCTTTTGTTTCTACATGTTTTGGAGAAGGTATTAGAATATTGAAATACTGGAAAGAGATTTAGTTCTAATATACAAAATTATATTTTGGAGAACCTTATATAATGTGGTTTTTATTTATTTTGCCCAAGAGAAGCAAAAGCTGTATCATATTTCCAATTAGACAAGTTATCTAATCCCTTTAGAGCTAACTTCATGTCCCTCTGTTAAAGAAAGTAAATATCTTACCCTCTTGACGTACTCAAGTTGCATGAGTCCAGGGATTCTCAATTCTGAAATATTGAAGATATTATCTTAAAGGATAAAGTAGATGAAAAAAGCTTATCTTAATAGAACTATTGTAGACTTAGTATAAGGTAGTGCTTAGATTTCATTATGATGTAGTATTACATAATCATGACTACTATTTTCAGACAAATATTCTAGTTTGGAGCTGAATATATTATTATATACAACTGAAGTCAAAGCAATCACATTTAAACTAGTTTATGAATAACACTTCTGTGTTAGAGGATTAAAATATCTTTATTTAATTTCTACTACTAGTATTGGATGTATTTTTTAACATGATTCCAGAATTCAAATGGATATAAACAAACAAAAAAGCACTTACTGAAAGTGCTTACTATCCTGTCCCTTCCATCCCACTTTTGGTGGGCTCCTCTATCATCCTTACTTTCTCACTTGTCTTCATTTTCTCCTTATCTGCAGACTGCTTGCCTCTTGTCATTCTTGTCCATGTCTCCTTTATCCTCAAAAAAAATTCACTTGAATCATCCATCCCTGCCATCTGTTGTCCCATATCTTTCCTCCTTTTTTGTGTCTAAACTCCATGAGAAGGCCATTTATAATAGATGTCTCCACTTCCTTTTCTCTCGTTCTTTTTTTAATTCTCTGACTTCAAACTTATCATTCAACTAAATCTGCCCTCTCCAAAGTTACTAATGATCTCTTAAATGGCCTTTTCTTTAGGAGGAAAGAAACAACTAATTTCCTTTCCTTGGGTGACTCACAGGACTCTGTCCTGGCCCTCCCTTCCCCTCCCCACCACCTTGCCCATCACCCCTACTGCTCACTTGGTGATCAGGTTTAATGGATTCAGTTAGTAATTCTATGCTGATGAGATTCTCAAAAACTGACCTTATCATCCCTAATCTCTGCTGACCACCAATTGTACATTTCCCTAATATGCACAATGCATCTCAAAATGGATATCCTTGAGTTAACTTAAATTCATTTTGTTCAAAACTAAACTCATCTTTCCCTGCTGACTCTTCCCTCTTCCTGACTTTCCTGTTATGATGAAAGTACCACCATCCTTCTAGTCACCTGGCTGACCGGACATCCCTGCTACTTGTATGTCATCCTTGACTCTTCACTCTCTTACCTCCCCTTACTCATCCCATATCCAGTCTGTTGCCAAGCCCTCTAAATTTACTTTGTTAGCTCTCATATACACCCTCTTCCATCCACTGAACCACCTTATGTAGACCCTTATCAAATTTCATGGGTGAACTGCTATAATGACCTACTGGATAGTCTGCCTGCCACAAGTCTCTCTACTCTAGTATATCCTCCACCTGGCTGTCAGAGTGATCTGACTTTGTCACCTCCTACTTTAATAAACTCCAGTAGCTCGCTGTCACCTTTAGGATCTAATATAAAATCTTTTTGGCATTCATAACCTGATTTCTCCCAACTTAGATCACATCCTCATCAATACTCTTACTGTTTCTGACACTTTTTATTGGCCACTCCCCCATGATTGGAATGTCCTCCCTCCTATCTTTACCATCTGACTTCCCCGGCTTTCTTCATAGTCTACCTAAAATCCCATCCTCTATGAAAAGCCTTTCTTTACTTCTCCCCTTTAATTTTAGTATTTTCCTTCTGTTTGCTATTTACCCACTATATGTTTTATTTGTACATAGGTATTTACATGTTATCTCATCATTAGACTGTGAGCTCCATAGGAGCAGAGACTAATATCTTTTGCTGTTTTTTTAATTGTTGGCATTTTCCACTGGAATTGCTTGGAATCTAGGAGGTGCTGAATAAATATTCATTGACTGACTGAGGATACAAATACAAGCAAGCAAGACAACTTCCACCTTCAAGGTGGAATGTTGTATGTAATATGTAAAAAAAGCAGATATAGGGAAGTAAATGGTGGCCATTGAAGAGGGTTTGAAAAGGGATGTTATGAATACCATAGGATGAATGATCAACACGTCCTTCCAGGAATTGTAGTGTTGAGTTGATTGCTGTTCTCAGAACTGAGGTTGAGAGAGAGGAAGTTGGGAAGAGAGTTGGTAGGCCTAAGACCAAGCAAAGCACAGTGAATGCTCACCAGTCAGAGCCTAGCATGCCAGGGGTGGGAAGTTGTAAATCAGACATGTCCTGAAGCTGACTACAAAAAGGCATATTTTAGGTGAAAAGGTTCTAGAGTACTTCCAGAGTAGTCAGTGAGCTCTGGAAGATCATCTTACTCAACCACCCCATTTTACTCATGATAAAACTAGGTTCCAGAGAACGTTAGTTGCTTTCTAAAGGTCACATAGCTAATAAACAGTCAAGACTAGAACTGGGTCATGCAACTTGAAATTGAAGACTCTAAAACACACTAACTTATTTCCACTACAGAAATCCCCTGTGCTTCTATATAGTCTAGAAGAAGGAATCCTCCCTGGATTTAAAGTCAGAGAATCTGGGTTTTGAAATCTCAGCTCTGCTATTTCTATGATTTTGGACAATTCACTTTATTTCTGGATCTCAGTTTCCTCATGGGTAAAATAAGGGATTAGACTGTGTTGACCCAAGGCCCCTTTTAGCTAGTCCTACGCTCTGTGGAAAACGTTCACAAATTCTATCTCTGTTTTTTGTTTTGTTTTCTCTTGTTTTTAAATTTTTCACAATGATTATTGTTTCTTTTTGAAATTGAGATAATTATATTTAGAAAAATAAAAGTAATTTTTGGGGGGTTGTTTTGATGCAGATAGCATTGCTAAACCGCCTTGAACGAATATTTGAAGCCTGTTTTCCTTCCTTACCTGTCCCTGAAACTAAAGAAGGAGTTACTTCCCTGGAACACTTGCTAGAAGCAAGTAATACGCAGATCAGAGCGAGAGATTCTTTGGGTGAGAAGTGGTGAGTAACTGACATTTTAAATTTAATTCAGCATGTATTTATTAAATGCCTGCCATATGTAAGGCACAGTCCTAGAAATACAAGAAAGACAGAAATAGTCCTTGCCCTCAGAAGAGCATACATTCTCCTAGTGTGATACAGTGTGTACATATGTAAGTAAATACAAACTATATAGAAGTTTAAAGAGATCAGGAAAGACCTTGTGGAGGAAGTGGCAGCACAACTAAAATTCTGAAGGATATTTGGAAAGAACTGAGGAAGTGTACTCCAAGCATGGCTCATAGGAAACAAAGGCATAAGAATAGGAAATGAAGTGTCCTAGATTGGGAACAAGAAGTGACTTGGTTTAGTTAGAGTACATGAAGAATAGTGTGAAATAAATAATGAAAAATGAGTTCAAGCTAGCCTTAAATACCAAATAGGAGTTTAAATTTTATCTTAAAGATAATAGAGAGTTCCTGAAAAATTTTGAGTAGGGAGGAAACACAGTCAGACCTGTGTTTTAGGAAGGTAATTTTGGCAGTTGGCTGGAGGATGAATTGAAAAGGGGAGGGATTGGGTTCAGGTATGCCAATCAGGAAGCTGTTCACAGTAGTCCAAGAAAAAGTCAATTAGGATTTGAGCTAAGCCAGAGTCTGCAAATGAAGAAAGAGAAGAGAATAAGGATGTATATACTACCTATATTATACCAAGCAACTTGCTGAGCAGTTGTACAAATATTTTCTAATTTGACTGTCACAATAACCTTAAGAGGTAGGTGCTATTATTATCCTCATTTTACAGTTGAAGAAACTAAGGCAAATAGAGTGGCTTCCCCAGGATCACAGCTAGTAAGTGTCTGCGGTCCAATTCGAACTCAAGACTTTCTGACTCCAGGCTCAGAGATCTATCTACCACCACTGCTGCCTCTGGGAATAGATAGGAAAGTTATGGAGGTAGCATAGCATATGAAAGACTTGGCATCTAGATGGATATAGAGAGTGAAGGAAAAGGGGGGGGCATGAGTGAATCATTATGAATGTGAATTGATTAGAAGGATGACGATGCCCTGAACAAAATAGGGAAATTGGAAAGGAGGAGGGACATTCCAAGTAGATGTCCAGCAGGTAGTTGGAGAGAAAGGACTGAAGTAAGGAGAGGGAGAACTGCTTTGTAAATTTAGGAGTTAATCTGTATAAAAATGATGAAACCCATAGTAACTGAAGAGAAATTACCAGGGAAGACAAAAGGCCTAGGATAGTACCATATACAATTAGGGGACTTGCAAAGGTATCATAATACAGGTATAGGGTTAACCAGGAAAGAGCTGCAAGAGCAGAATCGGGGGAGGAGGAGATAGAGAATATTTGAGAAGTAGGCGATTTGGGCTGTCAAAGCTGAAAATTGGTAAAAGACCACTAAGTTTAGCCATTAGCAGATTGTCAAAATTAGATTAGAAATCACATTGTAAGATTGTAAAAAATTAACTTTCCTAAATTAAATTCCTATCAGTTGTGTTACAGATTTTCTAATCTAGACTTGTAAATTCATAAGGGTAGAAAATTCTTTGTGTGGAAACTACCTTTATCAAGGCAGATTTTTGAAGCTTTTCTATAATTCATAGTTTTAAAGAGTTGTTGGGAGTACTCAAAGATTAAATTAAGGGACTTTCCCATGGTCACATAGTTAACTATCTGAAATAAGATTTGAACCCAGGTTTTTCTAATTCCAAAACTTGATTTCTACTATTGTATGTATAAACCAAATCAAGTTTGCTGAGGCAGTTGGGATTAAGTGACTTGCCTAGGATCATACAGGTTAATAATTGTTTTAAGAATACTAGTATTTTTAATTTCCTAGGTACTCATGTATAGGGACAAGGAAGGAATAATAATAACATCTCAGTCACATTACAGCTGCAGTATATGGTAAAAGTTCCTGAGTCAACTAGTCTTCATCCTGATGGCTTTCAATTGGTTGTGGCTATTATAGGGAACTACTGGATGTGTGGACAGAACTACAGGATATCCATGATGCATATGGCCTGAGATACCAGTGGGGTGGCTCCCATAGCAACAAGAAACTTTTGTGCTCTTTGGGAATCGACACACGCAATATTGTGAGTTTGATAATCATATTAGAAATGCCTTACCAGCTAAGTAAACCCTACTCTAATATTTTTAAGTGTAAGGAATTAGTTTCTTAAGGAGACACATTAATACATAACAAATATTTATGATTTAAATGTGATTATTTATTGTTTTCTTTTTTTTTCCTAAAGAGCTATGTTGCCCTTTTTTTTTCAGTTACTATCAGCACATCAGAATTCTGTTACTTAAAATAATTTGTTGATTTAAAGAAAAATAACTAAAGGTCATCTTAAAATTTCTTAATATAATTCAAAATAACAAGTGACATTTCAATATTTTGGAAAACAATAGGTTTTTTTTAAAAAGATATGATAAAACATTTCTTAAATTTTTGTTCTTTCTCTTTCACATGTAGCTTTTTACAGGCAATAAGAAGCAACCTGTTATAGTGCCCATGTATGCAGCAGGACTGGTAAGTATAGGAACATCCTCATAAACCTTTAATCTTTGATGTCTCCAATTTTAAAAATCACATAGAAAGAAGCTTTTAAATTAAATTAGCATGGAAATTAGGAAATATGAAAAATCCTTTCTGTTAACTTCAGCAGTAATTCTAAACTAAAGCCCATTTTTGCCTCTTTAAAGTTTACTTAAAGGCTTCAAGAAAAAAATTGGGTTTAATCATACTATAAAATGCTACATTTGGTTAATCCATTATTGAAACTCTACAGTAACACTGAAAGCTATTATTAAGAAACTAGTGTTTTTACGGAAATTGTATAAGAACTACAGTTGTTTGGTATTAAGGTTATAGTTACAATGAATTCCTATTGAAACGCATTTGTAAATTGATCAGTCACTTAAAACTGGTTGAATTTCATTATTTTGTGGGTTGTTTGGGGTTGGGTTTTTTGTTGTTGTTGTTGTTGTTCTTTTCAAATATGCCAGGTAGTCTGGAATAATTAAAAAGAAATTTTTTCTTTTTCTTTCTTTCTTCTTTTTTTTTTTTTTTTTTTTTGAAGGACTAAATAGTGTTTTACAGTTTGCTTTGTTTTTTGATGTGCCTATGAATTATTGGTAACCAAAACAATTCTCTGTGTGAAATAAAAGTATTTTTAAAATCCTATCACCAATAACTTTTAAGCTAGAGGAAAATCCTGTAACCTGCTAAAGGAAAGGGCAGGGGAATAACCTTAAGCTTTGGAACTGAACTTACTTGTAGAAGTATGAAACTGAATTTACAAAAGAAGTTGAATGTATATGTATATATACATCACACATGCATATACATATATAGTTTTACTAATCAACAAGACTAAAGTTCTCAATGTATATCTTTGTAAACATTACATTTTAACAATCTTTTTCAAATGAATCATACCATATTAGAGAAGAGACAAGGTGGTATTTTTACATTTGGATTACTATTAATAATCATATAAATTTTAGTAAATATTTTCTTGAATCTTTTCTGCTTCTCTAAAAAGATGGTCATTATTATTGTTTTATGAGAGGACTGAGTAATTTAGTGAAATTTGTTCTTCCTAGTGAATTTTATTTTGTTTACAGCTTATGTGGAAATGTACAATTATCTCTTATTAGTGGTTTAGCAGCTTGAAGTTTTTGTCATTTTAGAGATAGTTTGAACTATCCTAACTTATTTTAAGTTTCTATTGTTGACATAGGTGCTCATAATCCAAAATATTATTTATATTTTCTAAGAACACTTAATCTCTCTTATTTTAACAATCATGCAGAAACAGAGTTTCATGTATGAGAGATTATCATTTGTATGCATTTGTGAAAACATATGCATAACTTTATTGTGGTTTTTTCCCAGATATTTGGGGGGATTATGAAGTGGAGATATTAGTAAAATTTGTTTGCCTTTTTTTTCTATCAAGAATTAACAGAAAGCTTTTAATAGTAGTAGATGTGATAGACCATGTAATGGCTTGCACCATTTAAGTTTAATGACTGAGTACAAAGTGAAACTCTTCAATTCTAATTTTATTTATTTAATATTTTTCCCTAGTTACATTCCACAAAATATTTTTTTCATTTGTTTTTAAGATTTTTGAATTCTAGATTTTCTCCCTTATTCCCTACCCACAGTTAAGGAACTAAAGGTGAAGTTATATAAAGCATTTTCATAAAAGTCAAGTTGTGAAAGAAAACATAGATGATCTACCCTAATGAAAATAAAAACCCTCAAGAAAAATTAAGTTAAAAATAAAGAGAAAGATGGAGAGAGAAATGGAGAATGCTTTGATCTGTATTCAGATTTGATCAGTCCCTTCTCTGAGTATGGATAGGATTTTTCATCATAAGCCCTTCAAAGTAGTTGTGGATGGTTGTACTAGTGAAAATAACAAAGTAATTTACATCTAGTCATCCCAGAATGTTGCTATTACTTTGTATATAGTATATTTCACAAAATGAAACTCAAAACAGAATGCACTATGAAAGTTTCTTTGTGTTCCCTCTCTTTCCTTTGTCCTTTTCCTCATTTCCACTACCGTAAACCAAAGAAAGCTTAGATTTTTGAATTTGAATTTCATAACACCTTACTGATTAACTTAAAAGTGATAGGCCACTCCCCTTAAAATTTATTAATTTGATCTCTGGGAGTATTACCCAAATGGGGAAAAAGAATTTAAGTGTTATTTAATAAATGAAAATGGGGGCTTTAAAACTATAGTAACTCTTTGGGAAATGTAATTGGTAATTTAAAGCCTACTGAAGAACAAGTAGCACATTATCACATGAGACATAAATTTTCTTTTAAATTGTCCCTGGCTGCTAAGTCAAAGGCTTCTGTATGCCCTTCTGATAAGGATTAAACATCTAAATCTTGTCAGTTAACCTCTCCTTATGCCACACTTAAAGGAGATACTCCCCTGACAGCTTATGTGGAAATGTACAATTATCTCTTATTAGTGGTTTAGCAGCTTGAAGTTTTTGTCATTTTAGAGCTAGTTTGAACTATCCTAACTTATATTTTGTTGCCTTACTGTGATGTGGAAATGGTTCTGGGTTCTGGAAGGCTATACCCTATACCATTAGAACAAAAAATCTAGTGGATCCTCTCAGCTACAAAGCTGACTATTCTAGCCAGCTGAAGATGGAGGTTCATCACCAGAAAGTAGGTGGGCTGCCAGGTACTAAGAGCTATGTTAAACTTCCAGAATATACAACTAGGTCTAGATAAGTATGAATAATGCATCTCATGAAGTGATCATAAATATTCACAATCATACTATTTAAAGAAATAATTATATAAAAAATGACAGTTGCTTCCAACCCATTGGAAATATGATGATATGAAGTTGAATAATGTAGCCATTCCATGGGATTCATTATTTTCATTATCAGGACCTAGCTGTATTCTATTGCCATAACATTTTTGATCATGGTGTATAGATGCTTATACAAAATACTGTTTAAACATCAGTCTATATGTACCCTCTGCTTTTCCTACAAGGCTCTAATAGAATTTCTAAGGTGCCAAATAGCACATACACTAAATCACTCAATAGACATTTATGAATGCCTGCTTCAAGCCAGGACTTATAGCTACAAAGACAAAAGTAAAACAACCCTTGCCCTCTGAGAGTTTAGATTGCAATAAAGGAAATGTGTACTAATATAAGTAAAACATAGAAAATAAAATGTGCAGAGTGGTACAAGGAGGATCAGGAAAGGTCTTACATAGAGTTTGACATTTGAGCTGAACTTTGAAAGAAAAAAGGGATTTTAAGAGTTGGAGGTATGGAAAAGAGTATCTTCTAGGCATGAGGCACACTTTGTGCATAGGTGTACTGATATGAGTTGGAATGGACCAGCAAAAATATCAGTTTGTCAGGACCATAGAATGCATAAAGAGATTGAATGTGTCATAAGACTGGAAAGGCCATCTGAAACCAGCTTGTGAAGGATTTAAAATTCTAGAGGAGTAATCTGTGTTACAGACTAGTAAACTCTATTGACTGAAATCTGTAAGATGCCAGTACAAGATGAGAGCCTAAGTAAATTTAAGCCAATCCCAAATAGTATAGATTAAATTCAGAAACAACTCCAAAGTTTGGTGTAAAAATGTTTGAACTGAATCCTTTCCTACCTTTTAAGCTGCAACTGAATGCAAGAAAAAGGGTAACCACAGAGGCCTTTTGAAACATTTAGTTTAAGTGTTTACTTGATTAGTTCTCCCTCATAAATTTTATTCAAAATAAACATTTCTGTTGAAAATCTAGTCTAAGAACATTGGGGAAATCATTATATCCTAAAAGAACTTTAAATTATTATTCTTGTAGGTAAAAGCAGAAAAGGGAAATATTAAGTACCTGTAAGATGATTTGCTTTAATTTAAGATGAAAGTTTAAAAACAGATTTTATATGAGATCAAAAGTCTTAAAATCTGTGGATATAGTTGCTAGAAAGAATTTTTAGAGGCACATTTATTAATACAGTTTCTTTCCTTCTGGAAATATTCTCCAGTTGACCTATTTTCCCTTCTGTACTTTATTGATTAATCCTGTATTTAGCATCTCCCAACCCTTTGCATAGTTTTTGCTGATAGTCACTATAACTTTTTTAGGGTATGTTAGAACCTACAAAGGAACCATTGAAACCACTGTCTGCCGCAGAGAAAATAGCTTCAATTGGTCAAACTCCCCTTATATCACCGGAGATGAGTGCATGTACATCTGATCAATTACAGGTAAAACAAAACAAAAGAAAAAAACCCCAATGTGTATGTGTTGACCTTTTTTCTCCTTTAATATAAGTATAACTAACTTTCTGTCTTTTTCTTAAAACCTTTATTTGGTAATATTTAGAATTTTACTTTGTAATTCAGTGGAAAAACTAAGTTGGGGCAGTGTGATATTTTTTTGGTGGTTGTTTAAGGAGGATTTTTATCGAAAATTAGTTTTGTGAGCTCTTGATCCATTCCTTAACTGTATAGTGAAAGGGATGGTCCTTTTTCTAGTCTTTTTAACTCTAAAATAACATATACTATATTTAAATCCCTCCCCTTTTTTTTTATTATGTGTGAAATATTGTGTTTGTGGGAAGCATTAAAAGTATTGAAGTAAGTCATCAGTTCTTGTATAAGTCTTCATGTTTAAATTTAAACTTACATATACATATACATAAGCCATGGTTTTGATACTCATTTTGAATTAAAAGCTCTTTTAAATGTTACCTTCTTTGGGCTAAGCTTCTTTTCCAAACTAAACCAAAACATTATTAAAAAATAATCATTTTACATGTGCAAATTTTCATAGTAAAATTTAAACTGGCTTGTTTTTCCTGTTCTTTGCATCAACACACTTAAATTTACTGTTTATAGAATAAATATACAGTCCATTGGAGGAAAGTAAGCTTTTCTGTTCATCTTGGGTTTCTTATGGATCCGGATTGACTTAGGTTTTGTTTTTTTTTTGTTTGTTTTTTAAATTCCTATTAACAGTTTTTAGAAGATTTTAATACATTGCCAGTTTTCACTTCTTAGTTTGCAGACCAAACCATTACCTTCTTTTGACTTCATGGGCACTATGAGCTACAAAGGCGAAAATGGCTTTACACATGTGGATGGAATTCCCGGTGATTGCTCTTCATGATTGATATTTACTGCAGAGGAGCCTTAGCTTTGGATTAGTAGCATGAGGAATGGTTAAGCAAAACCATTTAATTATCTTCTGTGTTGGACTTCTTCTTGGTCTCAACACTTGAAGCAACAAAACAGAGGTAGGACCTGAATCTGAGCAGAGCTTGAGCATTCCCAATTTGTCCGATACCTGTTTTTTCTTCCCAGGGATCAGTGCCCCCTTGTGGCCCTTCAACTCTCCATCACTCCAGTCTTATTTCCCTAGGATGAAAATATACCCCACTTCATACCCCTTCCCCAAAAATCTCTGGAAACTTATCCTTTGCTAAGCCTCTAAATCAGTTCCTCAATATCTTTAATTTTCTTCTGAATTGAAGGCATGCATTCCAGAAAAAAACAGAAAAAACCCAAAAACCATGGCAGCTGACATGACTTTGGAAATGAGACAGTGCAGACTGGAGATCTGAGACCGTCTTGGCTTAAGGCAGGTCATATAACCATCTCTCATAGCACAAATACTGAGGGAGAGGGAAGCAAAACTGATTCACCCATTGGCAGGAAAGGACTCTTGAGATACATTTTCTATCTCCTCATAACCACTTCTTCCTCCAGCTGACCCTAATTAGAAATGCTTGTTTTGTTTACTTATTTTTTTCATGAAATAAATGCTTAATTTTCATGAACCATTTTTTAAGATTTTTTTTTCATTTTATTAAAGCTTTTGCAAAACATATGTATGGGTAATTTTTCAACATTGACCCTTGCAAAGCTTTCTGTTACAAATTTTCCCCCCTAACCCCAACCCCTCCCCTAGATGGCAGGAAGTCTACTACATGTTAATTATGTTAAAATACTTGACAGATCAAATATGTGTATACATATTTTTACAGTTATCTTATTGTGCAAGAAAAATCGGATCTACAAGAAAAAAAAATTCTGAGAAGGGAAACATGCAAGCAAACATCAACAGAGAGCATGAAAATGTTATGTTGTGGTCCACATTCATATCCCTCTCTCTGGGTGTATATGGCTTTCTTCATCACTGAACAATTGGAACTGGTTTGAAACAACCGTATAACTTTCATGGACATAATTAAATATCAAGTTAACTTTGTTACATAATTAATTTTTAACCTAAATGTGAGCTAAATATGCAGTATTCTGTACTAGGTACTGGAGGAGATAAAAAGAAAATCATCTTTGTCCATATGGAGCTCACAGAACTGATTTACACCTTTCTACTGCATTATAATTATCTGCATACATATCAGATTTCATCCATTTGTTCATCAGTTTCTAAATACAGTATTTTGAGGGCCTGGATCATAACTTACCAGAATTTTCTGACATTTAGTACCTACCACAGATAGTAAGCAAATACTATTCTTCTACTCTCAAGTGTATAAGACCTAATCTGTTTATATTCATTCAGTCTTTGTACCATTTTATTCAAGTAGTATGATTGATTGCTTTTCACCTAAAAGACTAAAAGGAGGGCACATTGATCCTGGAATTAAATCATCCATGTGAAGCTCCTCCAACAGTACAGATTGAAATACATCCGTGCTTTTTCTTCATGTGTGACTTGTTCATTTCCTCCATAGGGGACCTGCCCATCATACTGAATGCTTTTTCTCTAGATCTTTTCACATTTCAGGGCTATCATTTGGACCATGCTGCCTCTATCAATTATCCCTGTACTCACTGTATGACAAACTTACAACTTTTTCTTGGTATTCATATTTCTTATGTTTTATGCCATGGATAACTGCATTAGTGACATATTACCATCTACTGATAAGTTTCACATATCAGTATTATATACCAATTTTGCCCTTTAGATAACCTGAAACTTTAATCATTCAGAGTAATATTCCATGATAAATCATAGCATCATAAATCATAGCAATACAAAATTATTGAAAGATTATTGTCATTAAAAAACTTAAGGACATTCAAAATACTGGACAGTTTCTCCAAAGTAGTCTGGCCCTCTCTTCTTATTCATTTCTGGTCCTGGCTCATTGTCTATGTTTAATATCTCTCCAAGGTATATTTATTGATTGTTTTCTTTATAACTGCATATCATAATCTGGACAGTAGATATTCTTTTATCCATTTGGCTTTTCCTATGTGGATTGGGTAGATTTTCTACGTGTTTTTTTTATTTTTTTTATTTTAAGTAAATTTAATTTTTAAAAAATATACTTTAATCATTTCTAGATGTAGCATTCCTCACTTTAATTGAACTCTCCTTTGCAACAAAAGAGGATTAAGCAAAAAATAACAAATACAGTAACTAAATCAAACATAAAAGCAACATTTCTGTCCCTGACTGTAGACCCTCTCTTCTCTACCAAGGAAAAGAAAGTACAAGTCATTTGCTGTAGCCAAGCTTGGCTAGCTTTAACTTATTTAACTTTACATTATTGTAAATTTTCTTTTAATTCTGTTTCTACCATTTTTCTTCATTTCAAATGGATCTTACCATGTTTCTCTGACTTCCTCACATTTGTCATTCTTAATGCACAATAATATTGCATGATAGTCACATAACACACTTGGTCATTTGACAGGCCTTTCTCCAGTTGACAGGTACCTACTTTGTTTCTAGTTCTTTACACACACACACACACACACACACACACACACACACACACACACACA
>JAJPUD010000472.1:231993-284856 GCA_023553655.1 Myrmecobius fasciatus | reverse complement strand
ACACACACACACACACACACACACACACACACACACACACACACACACAAATTGCTACTATGAATATTTTGGAATATTTGGTTATTTTTTTTTTTACCAAATATTTGATATATTTTGGTAATATTGGTATAGTTGAACTTTGTTTTGATTACTGTCCTCTGGGGTATAGGCCCACTGGTAAGATCACTGGGTCAAAGGAGGACATGAGCATTTCAGTTACTTTACTCACATAATTCTGAATTATTTTGCAGAGCAGTTGGACCAGTTTACCAGCTCTATTAACTGTATTAGTGAGCCTCTCAATCCATAGCCTTCCAATATGGACTTGTTGCCATTTTTTGTCACCTTTGCCAGTTTTTAGCAAAGTTGGTTTAATTTGCATTTCTTCTGTTGTTAATTTGGAGCATATTTTCCATTATTATTGGTAGTTCTTTACATATCCTTAAACTATTTATCTAAGAGGATTGATACTTGAATGTACATACGATGTCCCAAGAGCCTTAATACGTATACACTTGCCCAAATAAACCTAATTTATTTGAAGTTGTGCCCCAGTTTTCTCAGTAGTTGGGAATCTTTTCCCTAATCCATTTTCTCCTTGGCTTTATCAAACCCCGGGCTACTTACTGGGCTTTTAAAAAAAATTATTACTATTTCTGGTTATCATTTCCAGATTTTTTTCCACAGACAAGATTTACTTCTCTGTTTTTTAAACAGTAACAAAAAGTTTTGATGATTTCTATTTGGTGATATAATTTAAAGTCTGGTAATGCTGTGCCCATTACATTCTGTTTTTCCCTCCATTATTTTCCTTGGAATTCTAGACTTTGTTGTTCCTAAATAATGTTATTGTTATTTTGTCTTGTTGGGTAAGTGGAATTTTGATAGATATATATAGTTTATATAGATATAATTTTAGTTTTAATTTATTTTGGCATGACCCAGCCATGAGTACCCAACATCTTTGCAATTTGTTTTCTTGTTTTATTTTGTTAGAGAATGTTTTGTAACTGTATTTATACTTGCATTTCTCTGTGCACTTTTGTAGGCTATTTCATAGATAATTTATGCATTTTGTAGTTGTTTTAGATGAAATTTCATCTTTTTCTCTTGGTATTTGTTAGTACTATATAGAAGTGCTGGATATTTTTTAGATTTATTTTCTGTCCTATTTTATTGAAGTTATAAATCATCTCATTTTCTTCACTGATTCTTTGAAGCTGTCTAAACAACCATGTTATTTACAGATGGGGTAATTTTTGCCTTTTTATTGTCAATATTTAAACCTATTTATTTTTTCTCTTATACTTTTCCCCTGTATTCTATTTCTAAAACATTGTCAGGTAATAGAAGCAGAGGTAACTTTGTTTTTCCCAAACTGTTTTAAGTGATTATAGATCTCACTTAGAATATTCTTGGATGGTTTTAGATATAATCTATTCATTTTCCTCACCCAAGTGTCTGTCTGTCGCTTATTCTTTTGAGAAATCATACAGTGAAAAAACCTTTTTCATATTATGTATAAATCATCAACCTAATACAGTTTTCACTAGAACTTACCCACTATATTTAGAAACAACTTTGGATTTTTTTTTTTCTCTACAACCTTATAAAAGCTCTTTAATTTCTTTAAAATGGACATAATATTACTTGTTATTACCTACTTCACAGTGTGATTATAAGGAATAAAGAAGGTAGAGTATATGAAGGTGCTTTCATAAATTACAAAGTACTGTATAAATATAACTTACAAAAGGATTCTTAATCCTGTCAAATTAATATACATTTATGGCAAATTAAGCAGAAATAAATAGGATAAAACTTAGAAATCTATATAAATAGAAAGATTATGTAAAGATAATGTTTCTTAAACTATTTAATAGTATTTAACAAATATGTAGCCCTTTATGAGGTTTTTAAACATTTTTATATATATTATCTGGGCAGTTAGCTGGCACAGTGGATAGAATTAGGATGACCTGGATTCAAATGCAACTTCAGACACTTAACATTCACCAGCTTTGTGACCCTGGACAAGTCATTTAACCCAAACTGCTTTGCCAAAGATGGGGAAAGAAGATACCATGTAGAATCATCTAATTGTCACAGCAGCTTTGTTAAGAATGGAGAACTGTTTTTGCACAAATGAGTGTGGATTCAAAAAAATTAAATAGCTTGTCCAGAGTCACAAAAGTATTAAATTGTGAAGCAAGGGGCAATAGATTATAAATTATAGTAACATTTACTTTTATGGCTAAAAGCATTTTACATACATTTGGTTCTCATAAACATCTTATGAAGAAAGTACTATAAGTAATATTAGAGCCAGAAAGATAGCTTAGTTGCCTTGCCACAACCACAGAGCTAGTAAATATATGTCAGAACCAGATCTTGCCTAGAACACAGGTCTCCTGGCTGACTCTTTAACACATGAAATTGAAAAAAATCTAGGATTAGTATGAATTAGAAGCATTACAAGATAAGAGTTCTAAAAGTGATGTCGCTCTCTGCTTGATTTCATCAACTAAGAGATATGAAAAATAAAAAATGAATAAAGAATTAAAAACATTTCCTACAAAGAAAAGCTAAAATATTGTGACCTGTTAAAGACGATATTTAATCAAACTTTCTAGATTCACAAAAAATTATACCTAAAAACAGTAAAACAGAGTCCAAAAGAAATGTTGGCTTTTCATGACTGGAGATCTTTAAGATACAGGGTGTGACTATAAAGTAATGAGACTGGTGTTTGTGTGCAGGATCAGTCTCATTACTTTATAGTCATGCCTTGTATATGCTCATCCTTCACACTGATGCAGCTGTGTTCTAACTGGAGGTGGGAATGTGAAGTAAATGACCTAGAGGTATTCAACATTCATTCAGTAACTGATCTTTTGAGGTAACTTATAATTCTAAGATATAAGTATTCATTTACTGATTTCATGATGAGAGTACCATTATTTTCTTCAATTTTGAGGCTCTTTTTAAGCACTCAATACCTATGTCTACAGTAAATGACATATAATCTTCCTCATTTTTACCCTGTTTCTTAAATGTTTTTGTTTGTTTGTTTTGATTTCCTACTATCTTGAGTTGTCTGGGCCAAATTTTGTATTTAGAAAAGGAACTCTTTTTTTTTTTTTTTTTAATCCTCGTGTGCTTTGTAAAGACCTTGGGGAAAATGTTCTTTCATTTTTTGTCCAAAAGTTGTTTCACTTCCCCCTATGCACATACAATGTACTTTCCAGGTCATACAGTGTACTTTCTTTTGTTAAATACTTTGATACAAAATTAGCAAATTCATTAATGAGGGATTTGGTTCTATTGTGGATAATGATCATTTGTTAGAGTAAGAGTTTTGAACTTTGAACTGTGTTTTGTGTTTTAAAAAATGACCAATATTGTAGAAAATATAAAGATGTATAATTCATGCTATGTGAGAAATTCATATTTTATAATAAATGTTGTTAACTAATAATATCACAATTTAAATTTGTAGTGATTGACAGATATAATGTGCATGCTAATAAAATTTCTTACAGAGGAACATTAGGCCATGTGATCTTTAGTCTGACACAAGTGTGACAACAGAACTGGAAAACTTAAGGAACTGCTTTCCAACACATACTGAGATATTTCATTCATGTTTTAGTTCCTGTCATTATTAATTAATCAGTAACTTTAGAGAGGCAATAGTATATAGTGAAGAGAGTACTGGATGTTGAGTCAAGGAGACATGGGTTTGAATACTACTTGGTATGTCCGAGGTCACATTTTAAAGCTGTGTGTTCCTTGGGATGACCCCTTTGGGACTCAATGAACTTCAGGTCTTTTCAGCTCTAAATCTATAATCCTCTGATCCTATAACTTACTCCCTTCCTTCAATTTTTTTTAATCCTTTAACTTTCAAATTTGATTGAATTAAAAATGTAATTATATGTTTATCTTCTGAGATAAAGGATCTTTTTCCATTCAGATTTGGTTAACATCTTTATTTCCTCCACTGAGACATTCCACATTGACTTAAACTCCTACAACATATGACCATTCTCTTTGTCTAAATCTATAAAAATCAAAGAGTTTGTCATTGCTTTTTTCCTTAAGACATAACTTTTTGGTGCTTCCAGCAATTTAATTTGAGAAGACAGTGTATAGAGACAAGCTGGGAAATTTATTTCTCACAGTTCTTTGGTTTTTAAAAGTTGCTATCCTTTGCATTAAGGACAGCACTGTTAGTCATGTTACCCACATACCTCTTTCTATAAATCATAATCATGTTGAAGTCCACATTTCATAATGAGTGTATAGTCTACTCCATCTTTATAAAATTTACTACTAACATTGACTGTCCCTGCCTTTTGGCCTACGTCACTTGTTACCCAAATTCATAGGAATAGTTACAGATTGTTAATAAGAAAGCTATGGCTGAAATCCATGTACAAACACATCTTCCTTACAACTCTCTCAGAACATTAACTGCCACATTTCTTAAATTTTTATTATAGTGTTTCCTTTGCCTTTTACTTCAACTATATTTTCTTCAGCAGCTTACTGTCCAAGCAGTTGCTGAGGAGTCAGTCCCCTTGCTCAACTTGTTCACGATTTTTTTGTAGATAATTTTTTGTTTTGTTTTTTGCACTCGCATCACATCATTATTATTGGCAGCTTTGACTGTGTCTACATAAGAGCAAACATCTGGAAGAAAAACTAAAACACTTAACCAGTCCTTTATTATTCTAAAATACCTAGATGCTTAGCATAATATAGCCAAGACAATTAGATGACAATTTTTTTTTTTAACTTTTCATCTGGATGGTAACACATCTCTATAACTTTAAGCAGAAGACTTTCAACAACTCTGTGAAGTAAGTTGTATAAGTATTTATGTCCCCATTTTGTAGGTGAGGTAATTGAGGCTCAGAGAAGTTTTAAGACTTACCTGTATTGATTCAGCTAAAAAGTGTCAGAAGCAAGGTCCACACCTGAGTCTTCTGGCTCCTGAAAAATCCGGTGTTTTTTTGCACTACGCATACCACTCTCTGGATGTTGTGGCGTCCCTTATATACAGTATTTGATTTGTTATATATTGAATTTAACTATTAATTTTAAAAACTAGTTTTTAAATTGAATGGGAGGTCATATATGGCCTAAATTTCATGTCCAAAATAATAAGAGGTTTGTTGAATGCTTTAGTTTTGTTTTTAGGTGACTTAACAGGCATTATAAAACTGATAAACAACATATATAATAAGAAAAATAGGCTTTTAAAAAAATACAGAATTTTCAGTGGTAGTGTTTTGGGTTTTTTTTCCATTTCAGTTAACATTGTTGCCTGACTGACAGGATTTGTTAAAGCACTATTGATTTGTATCTGTATCATGATTATCCAGGCAGTTATATAATAATAACTGGGAACACATATTTGATTTTACTAAACACATGCATAAATGTACATACTACATACATACATACATACATACATACATACACATATAATGGTACTAGTATACACTGAGATATATCAGTGTGGGTGTGGAATGAGTAGGTGTAGGTATATATACAAAAATAAAACATTGCAAGAATACAAAAAATTACAATGCCTGGAAGAACTTAAGAGTCTTGGTACCTATTTTATGAGACATCTAGGTGATGCAGTAGATAGAGCATTGGGCCTGGAGTCAAGAAGACCTCAAACACTAGTTCTGATCCTTGATAAGTCATTTAACCTCAGCCTCGGGTTTCTTATCTGTCAAAAGGGAATAAATAAATAGTACCTCTCCTCCTGATCAGATGGAATATTTGTAAAGTGCTTTGCAAATATTAAAGAAGTATAAAAATGATAGCTACTGTTGTTATCTTATTATTAAAAACATTCCTAGGAAATTTTCTCTCACCAAGGAATTTTCTCTCAATTAAAATGAAAATAACAGCTCATTTTAACGAGTTCACATGAACTTCATTTTGTCGGTTTCTCTCCAAATTTTTTATCCCAGGTATACTTATATGATATTTTTTTGTTGTCCCTTTTCACTCATTTTATGCTTCATTTCTGCTTGCATTTTACTTCCACAGTTTAGTTTGGGATGTTTTATGGAAGTTAAGAAATTTAAAAGCATGGGTTGTTCAAGAAATTTGGAGGATATTTTTGTTTCCAAATGTTGTTGTCTTTAATACATGTCACTGAAAAGCATAGATGCTTAAACCTGAAGAAAAAAAAACTTTGGTTTTAGAGTAGAATCTTATCAAAATTTTCTTCCTTAAGGGAGAAGTGAAAAATGTGAAATTTGAAGCAGAAAAAATTATCTTTCAGCCAATTCTTTGCATGGGTGAGGAAACAAAGGATCATAGAGGATGAATGACTTGCCTGAGGTCATACAACTAATTACTAGTAGAGTAGTATTAGAATCCTGTTCTGCCTCCCAGGATGGTTCCATTTAAGAAATTTTTAGTAAATAATTCTTGGACAATGTTTTAAGGTTTTACAGTATATATTTATTATGTATAATTCACAGGTATTGACTAAATTTGACCTTTAATGAAAATAAGTCTTTGACTAGAAGTTTTTATCCATTTATTGCCATTTAACAAGAAGTTTAAGGCTTGGTTTAGAAGATTGTAATGTGACCTAAGATTTAGCCATAATTATTCCTTCAGTAAAATGAAGTTTTATGAAATATTCTAATCTTTTTATGCTATTTAGATTTTTTAAAAAAACTATTTTAAATATCTTAAATTACTATAATCTAGATTGACAATTTTTGTTTGTTTGTTTGTTTTTGTTTTTTGTTTTCAATTCTAGGAATCTCTACCACCTGTCCAGTTTGACTGGAGTAGCAGTGGCCTTACTAACCCTTTAGATGGTACGTCTCTCCGTAGAGCCTCTAGCACAAGAGCTAGAGTTAAGAAAGCTACAAAGTTCAGACAAACTTCTCTCTGCTGATTTTTTTTTTTTTTAAGACATAATTCTTTATTCTTATCTTTGGAAATTCAGGCTTTCCTTCTGATTGGTAGTTCCCCAGAAAAGCATCCATTAATATTCATGATATAATATCACAATAATATCTAGTAAGAACTAGATAAAATTTTTATTTTAATTATAAGAAGTACTACATTAAAACTAGGTAATTCTGAGCATTGTCTAAGTAGTTAAATAGTATCATAACTTGAAATATATAACTTGGAAAAATATTTTCCTGATGAGCTTCTTTTTATGGAGGAGGGAGGATGAATGCAAAGTACAGTGAATAAAGGTGTTTCAAAGCAAATTGTTTAGCCAAAAGCAGTTTGCAAATGGTGCATTTTTTTTGATTCAAAACTTTTCAGATATATTAATATTTTTAAAACACCAATATTAAAATGGAAAATGTGATTTGATGGTTCTTTTCTAAATTCTATTTACTTCAGTGATCAAAATTACTAATAAGTAATGAATGCCAGCAATTCAAATTTTTCTCATGTCATTGATATTATTTATGACTTTTAAAATTGCTGGCAAGGGAAACAAATTATCCCTATGATTTAGAGAGTTGAAATTAGGTTAAAAACATAGAAAGTTAAAGAAGTTTCTCTTTTTTATAATAAAACTTGTTATAATAAAAGTAATGACTATTATTTTTTAATTCATAATTTAATTTAAATTTATATTGTTTAAACACGGGTCAAATCTTTTTTTTTTTTAAATTTTTTTTAAATCACTCTCATGTTCCCTCATGATAGTAGTAGTGCAAAGATACCTAAATTGTAGCAGATTGGATACTTTAGTGATGAAGGAAAGCCTGGATGGACCTTTTTGCTGTTGTCTAGTGTCTTATTACTTCAGTCAAATCATCATGCTCTCTCTTAACAAATAACTTCTTTAAAAATGTATATCTCATTTCTGATTACTGTTTCAGAGTTAAAGGGGAACAGTACAACTTGAAGTTACGCATAACAGGATAGGGTAGTTGTGGCATCCAGGACCACATAGAATATTTTAAACTAAGACACTGTATTGATCTGTAACCTGAAACTGGCAAGTAAATTTGTCAGATTTTTAAGTCACTAATAATGAACCAGCATTACTAACTGTGGAAGACTGGTTTGGGTATGTACAATGATGAATTTATGATGGAATGAAATTACAGTATTGTTTCCCTTTAACAAGCAGACTTACCTGGGTCTTTCTGATATGGCTCCATTTTTTTTTAATTGAAATAAATCTTTTCTAACTACAAAGATGCTAGTGTTTAATTACTTGCATTGTACATGAGAAAATGTACATTGAGTTAAATTGTTACTGTCTTTAGAAATAACAAACTAATTCTGTAAGCATTGTTTTCATATTGATTTTTAAATTGTATAATGAGTACTAATTATAACTTGCATGTTCAAGTGTGTGTCTTACCCCTTTTTACACATAACCCCTCCTCCCTTGGCTTACCTTCTGTATGGCTGCCTACCACCACGGTCACTGAATTCCAAGCTAGTGGAGGTTCCACTCTCCTGAACCTTGATTTCTTTGGGCCCGTGGATGACAGTAGCTCTAGCAGCACCACCACCATCCCAGGTCAGCAGAGTGTTAAAACCACAACTGTGATCTAACTTGTTACTAATAGCATGATCATGGCACTTGACTTTCCTATAAGCAAGGAAAATATTTTATTTTATTTTTCTATGATAGCTTTCTAATGCTTTTTTTTTTCTTTCATCTGTCTTCTGTTAGTTACTTTGCACTACCAAACTACAAGTAACTTAATTTGAAATATTTTTAAAGGCAAAGTGTAATGTTATAAGGCTTGATGATAGCTTTTTGGAATGAAAAGTTTAATTTTCTTAGTCGTTCAGTGTGTGAAAGATACCCCTCCACACACATTTATGAAAGATATGAGACTTTGTATGCTAATTTTTAAAGCACATTCTATAAAGCCATTTTTTAAAAATCTAAGTACAGTTGTATATTCATCTTTTACATTATAGTGATTACAGTGTTATTGCAAATTCTGGCATTCAGACAATTACATGTACTTTGGTGCTGCTAATATAGAAGTTCCAAAATATTGGACCCTGTTGTTTAGTCAAACAGTTGACACACAGATCGCTATTATAGTTTTTATGTAGTTATTTCTTAAGTAGCAGATATGCTGTTACCTCCGAAGAAAAGTTATCACAAAATTGTAGAAAGATAGTTGCCTATAGGACATGAAAAGCTAGAAACCAAGAAAATATATTGGAAAATGCCTGTAAAAGGAATGTTCAGCCCTGTTGAACTTCAGTCCATTGACTAAAGGACTAATGTATTTTGTCATTTTCTACCTAAATAAAAGGTGAACATTGTAATGATGTTTTTATGGTTACATTTTCTTTAAGATATTTTCACAAAGTTTCTGTTACCTCAACTTGTGGTTTGGTTGTCCTACTAACTGATCACAACGAAGTATTGGTGACCCATACCTATGGGTAAACCTTGATCCCCTTGGATACCACTCTCCTGGCCACCCTAGCTGTTGGCATATTTTAATTTTGCCCTGCTCTACAAGAGATGCTTCAGAACTGACAACACCCATTCCCAATCAAAGAGAAGTTCTAGGAAATGGGGAGGACCCAAGAAGGGTGTCTGAGGTGTAACCCAATGTTTTTTCTGGCCCCAAGATTTGCTCACTCATTAATGGAATTTTATTGCTGCCAATTGGTACAATGACCATACCCTGGAATAGAGGTGATTATTTGCTGTTTTCATTTGCTGTTAAGATCTTGCAAACTTGTGAAAAACAACAGTGTTTGTTTCAAGATGATTTGTCATTCATTTGAATTACTTCTAAATGCATTGCCAGTTAGCTGTTAGAGGACACCTGATGAACTGGCAATCATGCATTTAGTTTCATTGATTACTATGGAAAGATGCAACAACTTATGCAACTTCCTTGAGATGAAATGAGCTCCCTTAGCTTCAGTTTCTCATAATTTCATTTTATAATTTAAAAGGGCTCACTATTTTTTCTTTTGAATTCCTAATAAATTTTAAAATATAAATTATAATCCAAACTCACTTAAAATCATCCATAGGAGCAAAAGAAAAGGAATTTAAGAAGAGACATAGAAGTGACATGATAACCCAGCTTAATGCTGAGAGCCAAAAGAACATACCTTAGGGCAGACTTAATTGTCTCATCACTGTAATAATGGAAGTGCATTTTAGCACAGTTAACATAGCATATGTTGCTTTTTACCTATTTTTATATTTCTTTCAGTATGTTCATAAATATGCTAGCTGCTGTATGAAGTTGATAACCCATTTAAATCTTGTTTTGACTTATTGCTGTTGGGTTTTTATTCAAAACTTGTCATCAAGCAACAGTTATAAACACCTTCCTTGGTAGGTCATTTCACCACTTGCCTGCATTTTTTTCTGACTTGTTTCTAGGAAAGTCATTTTGTCTTAGCTTGCAGTTATTATTTTGTGTGTAAAACTTATTTAGGAGGTTGGCATAGAATTTGGTGGGCTAACTTGAGTTATATACAGGCCTCATTAAGGTTCTGCTAAAAGTTTATAAATTATTCTCTACTTATATCTACTGGGTTTTGAGAAATAGCCACACTTGTTTAATTGTTTTGACAGTAAAGCAGCCAGTTTCACTTTTATTAAACCTGTCAAAATAAGCCAAGCTTTCTCTCATACCTTTGTGTTGCCAGTAAGGATATAATTTTTCCATAGAACAGCATCATACTGCATTGAGCTGAGCGTCAACTTAGATTTCAAAGTAACCTTAGAATTTAACTTTTATAAAGAAAATTTTCTCTATCCAACTTGTTTCTCAACTTCATAATTTTAACATTCTAACTGTAACCCTAAATAAATACAAAATTGTATAGGAATAAATCAATAATGCATTTTGAAATAATATGCCATATACCTTAATGGGATTCCAAAAAACTTGTGAGAGTTCTTGTATTTTCTATAGCCTTCCTCCCTTATTGGAAGTGGAAAATGTGGGGCTTGCTGCTTTTTTGCTTGTTTGGGTTCTGTGAACATCTGAGATCTATTTTTAAAGTTTGCTGATCTACATTAAAAAATCAGATTTAAATATAGTATTGTTCAGTAAGAAGGGATTTGCAAAATGCATGTTATATTAACACAGGAATTTATGAAAGAGTCAGAAGGATAAAGATATTTTCACATTGTCCCAGTAATTACCTTTTAATTGTTATAATTTAATACTTTCAAAAGTTATTACCACAACTTATAGCTGAAACAGAGAGTTAATAAAGTAAACAGCAACAATCCCTGAAGCAGTTATTTCACCTCTTCCTGCTGTCAATAAAGGGCAATACTGAATTCTACCAATAGTAACTAATCATTTTTTTCCTAAATAAATCCTTTTTTAGGAATCGTCATTTACTGTCAGACCATATCTGTCTTTTAATCAGTCACATTTATCTCTAAGCATTTATTAAGCAACTTCTGTGTTCCAGAGCATTATGCTAAGTGCACCAAAAATAGCCTCACATTCTAATATAAACAGATAAAATTGTTTTCCTGAACATAAGTTCAGCTTACTTAGATCTGAATATTATTATTCCTAGATCCAGTGCTATAGGAGGTGTGATTTCTGTCTGTTTCCCTACCTCCAAAGGGAAAAAAAAAAAGATTTAAGAGAACCTTAGCTTTATATTGTATATTATAAATCATATATAGGAGATTGAAATTTTGGTGGCATCTCTTTTATGATTTGGCAATTTTTTTTAACTATTCTAAACTAAAAATCTGTAAGATTTTAAAATCTTTTATACCCAGATATGCCAAAAGTAAAATTTCTTACAGTAAGAATGAAGGTTATAATGAGAACTGTAATAGTATAATATTCTGAAAATAATTTATGGTGATGATGAATTACTCAGATGTTTACAGAATTAATCCTTTTGCATTTTGGGTTGTGGCTGATTGACAAATTTTCATTCTGCCATTACTGACTATCATTTTATACTGTAAGGTGTGGATCCAGAGTTGTATGAGTTGACAACTTCAAAATTGGAAACCACCAACTCAAGCATAAAAGTGACTGATGCATTTGCGAGACTCATGTCCACAGTAGAGAAGACAAGCACATCTACCAGGTAAATTGCAATAACCAACTAAACATCTTGAAGATAAGGATTGTTTATTGCAAATCATAAGTATTAACCACTTACTTAGATTCCATGTTAAATAAAGCAAATCTGAAATGAAAAGATAGGGAAAGTGTCCATTCTTTTAAGAAATCGAATTACTATTTTAAAGTACAGTTTGTATGGAGATTATCTAGTAGGTGAAAATGAATTAAATGCTGTATAGGATTATTGAATAAATCCCTTCAAGTAGTTTATAATCAAGTTAAATGATAATGATTTATCTTTTTTATAAGGAAAAGAAAGATATTATAATAAAGTTATTTGATTAATATTTGTGAACTCCTTTTGAACTTGTCAATACTGACTTCTCCAAATTTGCAAGTGTTTCTCCCATCTCCCTATACCTATCCAACTGAGTACTGTGTGTTAAACCAGACTTGGAAATGCTGTTTTTTCATTCCTGTTTGCCTGCTCCCAAATTGACCTGAACTTCATCCTTATATTCTTTTTTACCTGACTGAGACAAGTAAAATCCAGCTTTCCTAGATACTTTCAAAAGATGCTATTGTGAAATCTAGTTGGTTTTGGAGAAGGGGAAATTTTTTTCTCTTGATTTCATGGAAACTCTGAGGGTCATAGATTTTTGGAAACAGCAGAACACTAGGAAAGTATCTACTAAAATTATTTTAAAATATTTTGTTGGTCCCTTAAACCACATTTTATATTCATATTTAAACCAAAACTAAACAAGTTATCTGTCGATAAAAAAAAAAATACTGTAGCAGGAATAATGTTTAATTCTTATACTGACAGTGCTACAAAAGATTAATGATTTATCAACATTATTCAAAGGGAAATGTTTACCTTCCATTTCCTATTCAACTTTCTTATTGAGTGTTAGGGCTCTTGTTTTTGAATGAGCACATTCTACTTGCATATCAAATCCTAAGTTTCCCATTTACACCAATTTTTTTTCATTTGTCATCAGAAAATAGTCACCAAAACTTTTCTCTTATACATATCTGTCTCTAAATTTTGGCATGCAATCACATTGCCAATCAGAACTCCACTTAACCATGAAGTATAATCATTTTTAGATTCCGGGTATGCTATTAATACTTGCTGAGGGTATCCTTTCAACTCTACCCAGGTTGAATTTTTAATCTATATATTGTTTTTTCCCAGATTCTCTCCTGTTACTCTAGTAATCATTTTTATCAGACTTGTGCTCTTTGGCAGAATGTTTAAGGGGAATATGTAGAATTAATAAAACTCTACATCAAGTGAAACTGTAGTTGAAATTGGATTTTTTTTAAACTTTTAGAATCTTTTAATTGTTCATTTTCCCCAAATCCTTTTATTATTAGAATTTTAATTTGATATTCTTTTCCTAATTATTATTTTTTTTATTAAAGCTTTTTATTTGTATAACATATGTATGGGTAGTTCCCCAACATTGATCTTTACAAATTTTACCCCCAGTCCCCTCCCCTCCCCTAGATGGCAGGAAGTCCACTACATGTTAATAATGTTGAAATGCTTGAGAAGTTATGCAAGAAAAATCCTATCTACAAGAAAAAAAAAAAGAATCAGAGAAAGGCAACACAATGCAAGCAAATATCAATAGAGATCATGAAAATGTTACGTTGTGGTCCATATTTCATTTCCCTCTCTCTGGGTGTATATAGTTTTCTTCAGTGAACAATTGGAACTGGTTTGAGACAATTCTTTGTTACAGAGAGCCATGTCCATCAGAATTGGCCATCATGTAATACTGTTGTTGCTGTGTATGATGATCTCCTGGTTCTGCTCGTTTCACTCAGCATCAGTTCATGCAAGTACCTCCAGGCCTCTCTGAAATCGTCCTGCTGGTCGTTTCTTACAGAGCAATAATATTCCATGATATTCATATACCATAATTTGTTCAGCCACTCTCCAATTGATGGGCATCCATTCAGTTTCCAGTTTCTTGCCACTACAAGAAGGGCTGCCACAAACATTCTTGCACATGTGGGTCCCTTTCCCTCCTCTAAGATCTCTTTGGGATATAGGCCCAGTAGAAACACTGCTGGGTCAAAGGGTATGCACAGTTTGACAACTTTTTGGGCATAGCTCCAAATTGCTCTCCAGAATGGTTGGATCCAGTCACAGTTCCATCAACAATGTATTAGTGTCCCAGTTTTCCCACATCCCCTCCAACATTCATCGTTATCTTTTCCTGTCATTTTAGCCAATCTGACAGGTGTGTAGTGGTATCTCAGAGTTGTCTTAATTTGCATTTCTCTGATCAATAGTGATTTGGAGCAACTTTTCATATGACTAGAGATGGTTTTAATTTCATCATCTGAAAATTGTCTGTTCATATCCCTTGACCACTTATCTATTGAAGAGTGGCTTGAATTCTTATATATATATGAGACAATTCTCTATAAATTTTAGAAATGAGGCCTTTATCAGAACCATTAAATGTAAAGATGATTTCCCAATTTGATGCTTCCCTCCTAATCTTGTCTGCATTTGTTTTGTTTGTACAGAAACTTTTTAACTTAATATAATCAAAATTATCCATCTGGTGTTCAATTAGGAGTTCCAGGTCTTCTTTGGACATAAATTTATTCCATCTCCACAGGTCTGAGAGATAAACTATATTACGTTCCTCTAACTTGCTTACAAAGTCCCTCTTTATATCTAGATCATGAACCCATTTAGATCTTATCTTGGTATGTGGTCTTTTCCTAATTATTTTGTCCAATTAATGATAATAATTTGGAAAATTTTGAAATTGCCAGTGATAAAAGTTTATTCTTTGAACCATTAGGAGGAGCTCTAAACCTCATGATTGACTTGCCTTATTTTTAGCTTTTCAAAATAACTACTGAACAGTAAGTACTATATGTTAGAAAACTTTCCAAACCATATCACTTTAAGAACTTCCTTTCGTATTTTCCCACTCTTTAGGATGTTTTGGAATTGAGTTGGCAAAAAGTTTTAGGGTGTTTCCTATAGTCATTCTTATAGCTGTATTGAGTTCTTTTTAAAAACTCCCAAACCTTGATATCCCAGTATTTCTTGGTTTCAGGAATTAAGTTATTCGTTTCAAACCTTATGAGTAAATGAAAGGTAGAAATTTAAATGGACAAATGCAGTTGCTCCAAACCACTATACCTGGGTCATGAAGGGGACCCAGGAGAAATCCAAGCCCCCTATAGAAACACAGTGCACAATGACTATCCACAGGCAAGTTATATAGGTAATGATAACTAATACTTTTATAACATAATTAATTTCTTCTCATTTGAGTCTTGAAACAACACTCTGAGATTAGGAAAACTGAATTATAAGTTCCAGATTTAGAGTTGAAATTGACCTGTCTGATTTAAGAGAGGTTAGGTGACTTGCCCAGGTTTACCCAGTTCAAACATGCTTAAGGTGGGATTTAAACCTTAGTCTTTCAAGTCTAGCTCTGTAAGCATTATGTCTAAGACTACTGGAACAAATGGTGCTTGAAAGAAAACATTTTGATTTGATTCTTTTAAAATTGCCTGTTTGATCATAGCCAAGGAAGTTTTAAAGAAAAGTGCATGGGTAATGTTATGCCTTAAATTGTTACTTGGAGTCAAACCCTATTCTGGACATTGATTATCCTTGAATTAAAAGGCAATTTGAAAAATTAAAAGCCTAGGGCAGCTAGGTGACTCAGTGGATAGAGAACCAGCTTTGAAGTCAGGAGGACCTGAGTTTAAATTCGGCCTCAGACACTTAACATTCCCTAGCTGTGTGACCCTAGGTAAGTCACAACCCCAATTGCCTTAGCAAAAAAAAAAAAAAAATTAAAAGCCTTAATCAGATAGTATTTGAAACTTTACCAAATATTACTACTTTTGTTCAGGAACTAAATATGGCCTAAAGGATTTAACCTCAAGAAGTGAGGTAGATTGGGAAAGAAGCAGAAAGATTAATGGGAAATTTATTGACAATAAGCTTAGAGATTTGAAAGATTTCATTAGCCTCAGTGAAAGTAACTTATTCTTAAATTTCATATGAATATTAGAGATATTATTCCTAAAGACACATAAACTACCTGACTTAAAGATCTATATGCAAACTTTTTTTCCACATGAAACTAGTCATCCCATAAAGCAGAAAGGTCTACACCTAGTTGAGATTTTTGGAAGGAATTGCCTAAGCTTCAACTCTAAACTAAAATAGGCAGTGATTATGAGCATATTTCTGAATATGTTGCTTTTTTCATATCTAGTGGAAAAAAAGGCTAGGAGCACAGATGTTCATTTATTCTGGTGTTCTGTGATATGAAAATGTTGATCAAATATTAACTTTCATCAAAGATAGCTCCTATTTTTCCTACAATTAAAAAAAAAATACCCATGATCTACATAATGACTCAGCACCTGGATTTTACTGGTTTTGAAACATTTTTGAAGAAAGAAGAAGAAACCAATATTAATGCTAGTATAACAAGTTGTTTGGTGTGGTATCATCTAAGATTTAAATGCAGTGCTATACCATTACAACTTAAATTGTGCTATGTAATTCTGTAATAACCTTATCTCAATCATAGAAATAATCTCAAAATTATTTACTTAAAAAACTAAGAATCTCTCTGTCCTAGAACTGCCAGCGTTTGGTGCCATATGTCCTGTGGGATCTCAAATAAAACAGGATATTAATTTTCATATATGTTCTTGGATATATGGACATTGCCAGTCATTGCAACTGAGGATATCCTAATAAGGGTGGTTGCTAGTTACATGGGAGCAGGTAGCACATGGACTTAGGGACACAGTCTCATGTGTGAGGGTGGTGAATTTTGTTTGCAGCTCTGTCCTTATACTTAAAGTTGACTGAAAGCTTTGACTTTAAAATGTCTACTTTCTTTTTGATTGCTACACTGTCTGCCCAGGTCAAGTCTGTGACGTGCTCTGAGTCATTCTTATATTCTTCCTTGAAGTGTTGCTTACTCCTACTTGGTGTTGCTGCATTTCAGCTCACTCTAAAAAAGCTGAGTGGATGTTTTCTTATTTATTCACCAGGCAAGACTAACCCATTGAATTAAATTATGAGAAAAATTGGTTCAAACCTTTTCATTCATAGCTGTAGTGAAGTTATTATGCTGTTACAGTTCTATGTACATAGGTCCAAGTTGAATAAGTTCTGGAAACAAAAATAAACTTAAAATCTGTTATCAATAAATAGAATGAGCATAAGGCCAAGTCAACAAGTATTTAGTCTTGTTCTCAGCACTGGAAATAAAAATATAAGCCCCCCCTCCCCTCCAAAAAAAAAAAAAGAGCCTACTTTCAAGAAGTTTAAATTCTGATGGGGGAAGACGACACATAAAAGGAAGCTGAAGGAGGTGAAGGGGAGGTATTCAACTTACCATGAGTGCAGGGCGGATAAAATCTGAAAAACAAAATCAGGAGTATACCTGGAGAGGAATGAAGACAGATGACCTGAGCTTTTTCCTTAAAATAGGATCTGGAAGGAACCAGCCTATCCAGGGAAGGAGCCACAAGCGTGGAAGATAAATGTGAAAAGCCCAGAAGGGAGTGAACTATCAGGGCAAAGAGGTTTCTAGAAAAAAAATCTGGAGAGTCAGGAGTATGTCCTAGAGAGGAATGAATAATAGCTTCCTGAAAATAAGATCCTTAAACACATGCACTTGATTTTTTAGGCAGCTCTTCCTTTCAACTTATTAATACATTGTATTACAGAAGTGTGAATATAAATCAGTTGTTTGGAACTGGATAGCATTTTCCCATTCTAATAAATGTTATACATGGTTAGGTTCTTACACAGCCCCATAAGATTGTTTAGCCCATATCATGTGAATTGCAATAGCCTCTGATGTCTGAGAGATAGCTCCTTTTTTTCCTGCAATTTAAAAATTATTCATAATCTTTATTTTGGCCTGAGCTATAGTCAGTGAGAGAGAGATGTTATTATCAATTACTTGGAGAAAGGTATAGATGCAGTATTTATCAAATTTGCAAGTAAGACATAATTGAGAAGGATAACATTACCCTGGATGATAAGATTCTGAATCCAAAATATATGCTGGCTCGATTATTAGATGGATCAAATCTAATAAGTTAATGTGAAGACACAACCTGAAAGGTTGATTTTTGGAAACTAAGCACAATGTGGAAGAGACATAGTTAGATGACAACAACTTACCTAGAAATCCCAGGGGAGTAGAGCTCAATAGTAATGTGAAAGCATTTAAGGACATAGATAGCATCTAGACTCAAGGAGTTGCTGAGAGATCTCTGAGGATGGACATTGATGAGTACGAGCATCCCAAAGAGAAAGACCAGAAGGATGGTTGTATGGGGGGAAATTTGCTTGGCTTGGCCACCCGTACCCAGAAGTTGCATTTAAGGCCCTCATTCCCAACTCAGCTCCTACAGATATCTTCACTGTTCCCACGTGTATATCTCTGTAGAGATGTACAAATTGTGCCACCTTCCTGGATGGATAGTCTTCTCACCTTCACTTCTCATTTGAAATTGGCTACAAGAGCTCTTTGCCAATCCCCATCATTGTAAATGCTTCCTCTGTTCTTCTCAAGTTATGGTGTATGTGTTTATTTGCTGAAACTTATAGCCACTGCACTCATCATTGTGCCTAATACATAACAGGCACTAAGTGCCTATTGGATTGGATTGAGAGGCAAATTTAGATTTGATCTTAAGACAGAATTTCCTAACAATCAGAATGAGCTGACTCATGAGGTATGACCCACATACCTCTTCCCCCTCCCCTCAGAAGGTCTTCATATAAAGATTGAATTACAACTTTTTAGATATTTTATAGGAGAAATTATTTAAATAAAGATTGGTTGGACTGATGGATTTCTAGGAACATCCCTTAAAACTCAGGGATTCTATGATTATAACTTCCTCCCCACCCCCACCCCCAGTGAATCTACTTTTGGGGATGCCAAGAGCACCATCTCTCCCTACATACCATCCCTGCAATTATTCCAGCTAGAAGCCCTTTTTCCTTTTCTTCCCTTCTCTAGTCCCAAATCATATACTCTGCAAAGGGGATTCAATTCCCAGATTCTTTAGAAGGTAGGTCTTTTTTATTGCATTTTTTTTATTCTGAACTTTCTTGTTAACAAAAAACATTGAACTAGCTTTTTCATATATACCTTTTGGAATAGAAGAAAAAAATTGTATATGAAACTCCATATCTTAAGTATTTAATAAATTCATTATTTAGCTTTTAAAGCTATCTTTGTCTAGGATTGCTTCTGGTCTTCCTTCTGTCCTTTTTATATTTTTAAAATTTGTTTGCTCCTCCCTGATTTCCCTTTCCCTTTCATCTCTCTAGTTAAAGAAAAAGGAAGGAATGTAGCAATTTGAATTGTCAAGAAAAATAAATTTTCACATGCATTTTGAGTCTATTCCCTATTTACCCAGGGGTTGTACATGTTTCATCATCAATCCTCTGAAATAAAAATTCATTACTGTTATTATATTGATCAGAGTACATATGGGTCATTCAAAATTTACATTATCATTGGTAGTATTTAAATTGTTTTCCTGGTTCTGCTCACTTCACTCTGCATCAAGTTTCTCAGAAAGTGTCTCCATCATTTCTTACAGAGCAGTACTATTTATTCAATTTTAGATTAATATAATGTAATTAGTTCAGCCAAGTGGGAAGGTCTTGATAGGCAAGACCAGGGTTTGGGTGGGGAGGTGAGTGCTTAATGTTCAGCAGAGTTGTATTAGCAATGGAAACATTGTGTGTATGGGACGTTGGTAAGTTGGAAATCTATAAATATAGAATTATATGTATATATTTAAAGTACATTATTGCAAATCCAGAATGGTTGATAGGTGCAATTAAATGTGAGCTTGCCTAATTTCAAAAAAAAAGTTTTTGAAGTAAGTTAAAATTTAGGGAAGATAAATACTTGCTGTCTTGGAAATCTCATTTTATCTGAGTAGATGCTTGAGATGATGCCCCATCTTCTCTAGACTTAGAGCTACTGATTTCGAAGTACCCTTTCTCTTTTCTCATCTTTATTTAATTTTATAAAGTGCTTATTGTTCTCCTTTCATCCCTTTATTTGTTACTGTTATGTGGGTATTGGAGGGGGCTTGTCTGCTTTACAGAGGTATGTCTAGTCTTTTTGTCCACCTGTGGTCATCATAGTCCTTGTATATGTCACTGTAATCAAAAAGGCATTTGCTATTTGATATTTGTTACTCTCTTTTTTTCTTTTTCTTTATATTACTTTCATTTCCCCAAATCACCCTGTACCTCACCTCCCTAATGGTTATACCTCATAGTAAAAGGATAAAAAGGGAGGGGAGAGAGAGTTTTTCAGCAAAACTAACCAACACATCAATTAAATCTGATATTGTATGCAGTGTTACACAACAGTAGACACTGAGCTTCACAAAGAAGAGAGGGAAATGCATTTTCACATTTATTCTTTGGGGTCCAGTGTGGTCGTTATAATTTCACATTTAATTTTGATAATTATTGTTTTATTTATGTTGTTATAATTCTATTTTTTAATTTTGTACCAGCCATAAGTCTTCCTGTGCACTCTATCTTCTTCAGTCATTATTTCTTGTAGTATAGTAATATTTCATTTCTTTCAGATATTATAGTTTATTTAACCATTCTTCAGTCATTTGGCATCTACTTTATTTCAACTAGATCCATTTCCAAAATATAGCATTGATCAAAATATTTGAAATTCTGAATTGAATTTATATCACATAGAAGCCTTATAAGAAAAACACTCCCCCCCCCCCCAAGGCAATTGAGGTTAAGTGACTTGCCCAGGGTCACGAAGCAAGGGAATGTTAAGTGTCTGAGATCAGATTTGAACTCAGGTCCTCCTGACTTCAGGGCTGGTGCTCTGTCCATCGTGCCATCTAGCTGCCCCAGAAAACACTTCTTTTGAATGAAGTATTCCTTATAGCCTGCTTTCATATCACTCACAAAACAAAAAATGTATCTCATGGTTTTGATTTTAAAAAAAAAGTTATTTAATGTTCAGATCTGTTATGTGCTTTTCTTTTTTCTTTTTCTTTTTCTTTTTTTTTTTTGAGAGATCCACAGGGGGAAAAATATTCTTACTGGCAGAGTATTGGTTCACTTTGATTTTCTGTTTCTTTTCACTTAAAGTCGTATTTGTTGAACTACAGCTACCATATGAGGAATTCTATTGGTCTATCTTTTTATCTGGAGAAAGTGATCCCAAATATATACATGCATGTACTTTTTATCTTATATTTTGAGCCAGTTAATGAAAAAAGAGATCTTATAATAGTTTGAGAATTATAACAGTGGTATCATAACTGTCATTGACAGCTGTCATTTATTAAACATCAACTCCTTGCAATGAGAATTAAGCATATATGACATTAACTTCAGCTAAGAAGGTTTATTTTATTGAGTTGATCTTTTTAAAAATGATTTATGTTGCTTGTTACACACATAAACACCTAGTTTTCTTCATTTTGGGAGCAACAGAGTACACATTAATTTATATTTTCATTGGCATAATTATCTTCCATTTACACATATTTCATTCACAAGAGTACTTCTAAGTATTAAAAAATAGCATTTCAGAACCCTAGAGTTTGTAATAAAATTATTTTGTAATCAAATAAATTTAGCTATTTTATTTAAAATAAAATGCTTAAATTTTGTAATAAGAAATTACAGATTTAAATAGCAAAAAAAGACCTCTGTCCTCAAAAAAAAAATAATAATAATAAATAAACCCAGACAAATAAAATAAAACCTGAGGATAGATCTTAGCTTAGATTTTGGAAGTGCAATACCTGGAGAACCTGAATTCATTGACCAAAATTAGGTTACCACCTGCCCAGTGCCAAGAACTTTGAAAAAAGTCAACAATGAAACTGTGTTTTCAATTCCTTTTCTTTTACTGTTTCTAAATAGCTGTGTGTCATGTCAGCATTTAAAATGATAACATTAAACATATGCATTATAAGCTATATGCTTTTAGTTGACATCTTAAAATGCAATACTTCTTGGCACCCCCAAGTAATTGTTAAACATAAAGACTTGTAGAGAAAATGGTTGGACAATACTCTTGTAGTATGTGATGATCCTTAGGCAAAAATATTTTTTTTCCCTTTCCCTCAGCCCTGTTCCTCTTTATCTCCCTCCAGATGGAGCAGTCCATTCAAGCATAACTAATGATAGGGATCTGCAAAATTTGGGATATATCTCATTCTTTTCTAACTGCAGTAGAAGTTCAGTTCAATATTGTATCTACTGATATAGTTCCCAGTGTCTTTGATGCCAGTTCTAATGGACACTTTGCTCTTTTGTTTTACCTTTTGGCCCTAAAAATCTGGTGGTGGTGTCTTTTCTACTCACCCTACAAAGCCTTTTTGGTTTCATCTTGAATTAAGGAGAAATGAAGTGATGCAGAAGGATCAAGTTTAGATATAGTGTCCTACAATTGTTTTGTTTTACATGTACTTCTACTCTCATTCTCCCTCCTCCCCAAATTTAAGGAGGAAAAAATAAATTATTTGGCAGAAAGAAATTGATTAGCCATTAGGTAATTACCTTGGCTCCCAATTTAATTTTTCAATCAAAGAAAAATCATCTTTCATTTAAAATCAGAAACTTTTGGAACTAAATAAATAAATGAGGGATCCACCTACAAATATTCTTTAATACAATTAGTATCTTGAAATACCCTGCAGATTGGATTACAATAAAATGCTCTTACTGAGCTACTTTTGAAGACCATTTAGAATTTCCTATGGTGCTGGCAGCTTCAGCTCATTGACAAGTAAAGCATTGGTCCTTTGTCTATATGCCTCTAGTACTAGCTCCTGGTCTCCTGTTGATCATAACCTGTAAAACCCTGTATAGTTTCATCCCTGGTTACCTTAGAGATTGCCTTTCTCCCTCTGCTCTTTGAGCATTCTCAACAGGAGAAATCATCCTCAGTGCTGCTGCTAATGGGCTCTCTCTCTGAATCCCAGAGGGGCAAAGTCTGGGTGTTTTTATATAGAGGACTTTCTCTTTTTCTGGAATTCCCTAATGAAAATCAACAAAGCCCTAAGTTGAAATTTCTTGTAAGGATTCAGGACAGAAACATTTTATCCTTTTTTTTTTTTTTTTTTTTAATGTTTATGTTTTCATAGAGAATAAAGAAAGCCTGTGTTAGGCAAAGTGGACCTATGACTTCAGGTTTATTGTCTTTTAAAAACATTTTTTTAATTTGAAAATTTATAAGCTGTTTTCAAACATGAAAACTACATTACTCAGAAGCATAATTGTGCTTGCAGTAGCACTTGACAAAGGAAGAAGCTTGAAAAATCTGCCTTGTGTTGAGCCAAATACAAGTCAGAACTGGAGATGGACAGAGAACATCGGTGACGAGTGGGAGTAACATGCACTTAAGTTGTTTATAGGTTGCTGGTTCATACCATGCAACAGATTTTCCCCATTGACTACAAAATGATTAACTTGATTTTCTTTTTCTTCGGTAAACAGGAAGCCTAAAAGAGAAGAGCGGCTGAGTGAAGAGGCTGCCAAGGTGATTGCTAGCCTTCCCGACCTAACCTTTATGCACGCCAAGGTGTTGATGTTCCCAGCTACACTAACACCTTCCACAAGCTGCCATGAGAAGGCGGACTGATAAGTGATGTGAATTGGACAGTTTCTATTGATTTTTTTCCTTCCTTTCCCTTCCCACCACCAAAAGCATACTTGCTTTAATTTTAAAAAAATAAAAACAAAAAACAAATTTCAAGTTCAGCTGATTTGTTGGTAAGCAGCACTAGAAAGATATACATAGTAATGTATATTTATTTACATATTGAAGTCCTAAATTTATATTAGAAAATGTAAATAATTGGGGGTGAACATTTTTGAAGATTTATTCTTTTTGTGTTGCTGGGGTGTATACATTTATGTCTTTGTGAAATACACTGGTGGTGTCCTTCTTACAAAACTTTGAAAATTAAAAAAAAAAATCTTCACTGTCTGTGAAATCCCCTTCAAGTCTTTTTCAGATTGCATTAAATGTCCTCTTAATTTTGTCTAACACATTGAATTACTTTTGCTATTACAAATGAGCTCCAAAAGTCACTTTATTTTATTTTATTTTATTTTGTATGTGGTGGGTTTGGTTCAGATCTTTAAAAAAAAAAAAGAAAGAAAAAGGGAAAAAGGCTGTTGCTGAAGATTTGGGGCTATTTTTTAATCTTTTTCAATCTGGCATATTGCTGTACAGCCTTTTATAAAGTACTTTCATCAGTTGTTGTTCTGTTAATAGGGATGGATCATTGTCAGAACTTGATTGGGAGGGGTCGTATTAGAAAAAAATTGTGTCTGCTTTAACCAGTTTGATTTGGAGAAGGACCAAAATTATATGAATGTCTTGCAATGAAACTTACCTGTTACTGATTTTTTTTTGTTCTATTATACCACTATTTCGTTTGAGGATTTTGCACAGTGTAAAATGACATAATCATAGATTGCTATGGTTTAGGCTGTATATACAGTAAAAGACTATGGGTTGTCAATGTTTGGGGAAATTCCTATGGAAAAAAAAGAGAGATGTAGAAGAACCTCTAACAAGGTTAATATGCATGCCCCAGGTCTTTTGAGATTTAAGTGTGTAAATTTCCTTTTAGCTTATACAGAAATAAAATAATTTAAAAGATGTATGGTCTGGTGTCTCTTTTCGGGGGGCCAAAAGGGGGTTGCTATTAATTTCATTTTGTGCTTGAGAGCAAAGTTCAGGAACTTTCTTCAATAATAAAGTTCTGTTTAGTTTCTGTACCAAACATTCCTTCAAAAGTGATGAGGCTTCTACTGTTCTAAAAACTAGAAGAGAATTTGATTCTGGCCCCTGAGAATTGTATCACAGCTGAACTGTGCTGACTTGTGACCTTATGACAAAACTAATCATCACAGAGGTGCCTTGTGATATGGTTTCAGCTGAATATATTGACAGTGCCACAGTGAAGTAGTAAAGCCTGGTTTGGTTTTTCCCAAACAAAACAGAGTATAAAGTCAAGTAGGGTGACAGATTCCTCCAAAGTAATTTTTAAATCTTACTGTAAGATTTTGATTCAATAATTTATTAACCAAGCCTATTCGTATTGTAGCTATGCATTTGGAACTGTTCTTAACTATTTAAGAAAATAATGTTTTAAATTTAATTTGTAAAAATTCCACACTGAGTTGTAGGAAAACTCGAAAATCTTATGAAATAATGGCACTTCTCTGGAAGAAGCAGCTGAGTGCTCATCCATCTTATCATAAGTAAGATTTGGACCCAAATCCTATGAGGTTCTATATTCACATCTGATGATAAACTAACCATCTGGAAATGTGTATTCATGATTATTTGGCTATGATGACCTAGGGCTCACTTGACTAGTGACATCCTTTTATATTTAGGATCTGTCCTACCCAGACTGAGGGTGGCCAGAACTACAAAATCCTGGACTCTTTGGAGAACATTGTGGAAAACAGCAGTCATCAGTGAAAAGCTTATGGTAACAGTGAATCTCTTTCAATTTGAAAGTTCTATGATTCTGCTCTGTGAACTGACATTTATATAATGCCTTACTTGATGCTATGTATTATCACCTTTAATTCTCAGAGGAACCTTGTGAAGTAAGTAGTATAAACATTGTTACCCTCATTTTATAAATAATCTGGGCTCCAATGGTAGTGACCTTGAGAAGTATTACTTAGTGAGAAGGGGTGCCTGTGAGACTTGATTCTGCATCTTCTGAATTTAAATCCAAAACCAAGATAGAAAATGTTGAACTTAAGTTTAGGTATCTAAGTGAGGCACAGCTTAGCCTTTTACTAACTATATGACCACAGTTTCTTTACCTGTAAAATAAACATAATTTTGCTACCTAATAATTAACATGTATATGGCACATATAAATAGGCCATTTACGTAAAGCAAAGTACCTTACAGACATGATCTTTGAGTCATACAGATAGACTTATCCCAGTCCCAGTTTTACAGACACAGAACCTACAGGGCAGATTTGAACCCAAGACTTTTCTGATATCCAAGTCTACTGCCTGCCTCTCTACCTAACTCACAGGTTGTACCGGAAAAGATGCTATATTTATATTTATTGTGACTTCCTCCATATTACAGTGCTTCTTACAATTAGAAAAGGTTAAACATACTTTCTTTGATGTGAAATTAACATCACTGTAATGATTCCTGTAATGCATTCTTTATCTCAGGACTTGTTCTGAACAGCAGGCTAGTTATTTCTCTTTCTAAGCCTGTGTCTGCTTTTTCTTTTTTTTTCCTTTTTAAATGAAGCACGTTAACATTTGGTTGTCAGGTTAAAATCAGTGCTTCAGTTTGTACAACTTAAAATTTGTATCCTCGAGCCAGACCAGTGGTATAATTGTATTAAAGAGCACTGTCTATTGTCTAGGAAAGTATGTTTGGAGTCTTGACATAGTAGGCTCTTCATTGCTCCTGGCACGTTAGTGAATATGGGGAGGGGAGCAGAGGAGAGACTGCCAGCTGCAAGCTGATCTCCATACCCAGCCTCACAACTGCCCGCCGTGGCAGCTGCCCATTTGTTTCCTAAGCACAGCCAGAGGACCAAGCAGTGGGGGAAGGGAAAGAATCCATTGATTCTTGAAGGAGCTGATTAGTGCCAGAGCCATCAAAACCAGCAATAAGGACTGGATTCAGTACCACAGAAACAGTAAATCAACCACCCAGAATCTCATTTACCACTGGTGCTCAACAAGTAGGATGTCATGGAGCAATTCAGGTCAAAATGAGAAGCTTGGTTTCAAACTATCCCAATCATATTCCATGCTTTGGATTGTGTCTGATATGTAGTGATAATGATAATAGGTAACATTTATAGATATTCATTTTCACTGGCTCTTTGCAACCATGAGTTAAGTACTACAAGTTGTATTTCCATTTTACAGGTCATCAAGTGACTTGTCCAGGAACACACAGGTATTGTGTAAGTAAGCCTGAGTCTTACTCCTGAATCCAAATCTGGTACTTTTTCAAGCATGCTATACTGCCTCCCAAGTAAGAAAACTGTCATTCTCTGCCCCTTGACATTTCTATTGTGTGAGGGCTATAGATTGTTCTTCATAACTGCCTGATTATTGTATTTGATATAATAAATTGGTACCTTTTGTATCTCACATTCATTCTTATGACCCTCCTTGGAATAATTCATTATACAAGAGAGAGTGAAAATTAATGTAAGTGGCAGAATCGCTGTGATAAATGAGTAGGCTTCAGTGGTTCAAGTCAGAATTTTCCTTCTTAGTATATTTTTTCATAAGCTATTTTGTGAAATTTTCTGTAGAATTGCATAATCTAAAACACTACCACTACCATCCCCCAAATAATCTTAAAATGTTCTGAGACTTTAGGAGAATATTATGCTAAATGTTCACTCACCTAACTCCCCTAATCCTTCTTCAACTGTTACAACAGCCCCCTAATTAACCTTTCTTCTAGTCTCTAGACTCCAGTCTATCCTTCACCTTATTGCTAATTTCATTTACTTACATACAAATCTAACCATGTAACTCCCCTAGTCCATCAGTTCCCTAGAAATTTGCCTATTTACCTTTTAAAACCCTCTACAACCCACCTCCCAAAATCATATTTTCAGCTTCATTGGACATCACTCTCCTGCACACACTGCCCTCCAGCCATTCTTTTCGCTCCCACTTTATCTCCCATCATCCCTGCCTTTATACTGGCTATCCCACATGCATGGAGTACAACTCCATGGACATCTCTTGTCTCTTTTAAAATGCAATTCAGGTACCATCTTGGACCATGAAATCTTTCCTGATTTCTCAAAGTGCCACATACTCTGTGTGTGTGTATACATTTCTCTCATTAGAATGTGAAAAGGGATTATTACATTCTTTTTCTTTATATCCTTAGCACTTAAGACATTGTTTTCTTGTTCATTTGTATTCTTCAGTCCTGTCTGACTCTTCGTGACTCCATTTTGTTTTTGGTTTTTTTTGGCAAGGATACTGGGAGTAGTTTGTCATTTCCTTCTACAGCTCATATAGATGAGAAAACAGACAAATGGGGTGATGTGACTTGCCTAGGGTTACTCTTCTAGTAAGTGTCTGAGACTGGATTTCTCATTAAGGAGAATTCCTGACTATCCTTTGTACCACTTAGTTGCATCAGTGTAGGAGATGCTTAATAAATGCTTGTTGATTGACTGAAGCAACACTTAAAGACCATTAGAAAAATTATTGCTAGGGTTATGTGTATATATAGTGTAGTGAAATAGGTATTCATTCCACTTGGAGTAAGGTGCTGCCATCAACATGGGTAAACCTACTTCTAACTTTCCTGAGCTTCCTCTATTCATCTCTAAATTGAGGGATGTAGATGGAACAGCGAATTGAACATTGGGTCTAAGAGTGAGGGAAAGCTGAATTCAAATCTGCTTTCAGATGCTTACTAGCAGTGCAACTCTGGGCAAATCACATAATCTCTGCCTCAGTTTCCCCAACTATAAAATGCCTTAATAATTGTACCTACCTCTCAAAATTGTGAAGATATTCAACTTAGGGCAGTGCTTTACACATAATAGACACATATTGTTTCCTTTTCCATCAAGGGGTTAGACTAAATAGAATCATAGAATCTCAGCTTTGGAAGGAACATTAACTAGTCCAGACTTTGAGTAAGTACAGAAACTTTTTCTACCCAGCATCTGATCATCAAGTCACTACTTAAAAATTAATACCAAGCAATGTAGAGCTCAGTACATAAGATAACCTATTTCATTTTTAATAAGCTATAATTTTTAGACAGTTTTTATGTTAAAATCTGCATCTCTGTAACTTCTAACTATTGGTCCTAGTCCTCTTCTTTATTTACATAGGATAAATCTAAATATATCCTTACTTCATGGTAGTATTACCCTTTAATTATTTGAAGATCAGTATCACATTCTCACTAACTATTCTCTTCCTGCCCAAATAGTACTACTTATATATCCTCACATATGGTTTCTAGGCCAATCACCTCTGCCCATTACCTTCTGTCAGTGTCTCTCAAAATATCTTCCAAACTGTTGAGCACAGTGTTCCAAGTCTAACCTTTATATTAATAGGATTATAGATTTAGTTACCTGGACCAAGTTGCCCATTTTAAAGCCCCACAAGGTTGTGATCAGCCAATGGTTATATATATGAAGAGTCCTCTGACTCCAGATTGAGGACATACAGGAGCACATTGTCATTTCAATGAGCATGGGTATGCTTCCCTCATTCTGAATATACTGGAAGTATATTCATATCAGCTAAGATGTCATTTGCTTCTTTGCCAGCCCTATCACACTATTGATTCAGTAAGCTTGCTATTAGGTTGTATCCCTGAGTCTTTTGCCCATTTAACTAAATCTGGTAAATCACCACCCCCATATTTTATCTCTGCATTTTATTTTTTACTCTAGAGATCTTTAAATTATCTCAACTTAATTTCATGTTTTTAGTTTAATCCTACTGTTTAGCCAAGCAAAATATTTTTAGTTTTTGACTTGTCCCTCCCAAGTTTGTTATTCATGTTTGATAAGCATGGCAGCAGCACTAAAGATCTTCCAATTTGACGATGGGTCTTTTGATTAACACTATTTGGTAATGATTGACCTGGGCAGAAACTCACCTGTTTTAATTTTTCTACATTGGATATCATAAAAGATTTAAATAATTTGTTGAAATGAAAATACAATATGTCTCTGGCATCCCATTAATGGTCTTCCTAGACAAATGCTAATTTACCTATATAGAATTATATTTAGAATAATCTATGTATATTATTATCTAGTTTATCCTAGATATAGAACTTATAGTTCTAACAAGCTAGTGATCCAGTACCTAAACATATTTTGAGAGACAATATTTACTTTTTTTTTTTAGTCTAAGCAGTCTTTAGTATTATATTAATGTTCCAAGTACATGTAAACATAGTTTCCAGCATGCAGTTTTGTAAGGGTTTGAGTTCCAATTTCTTTTCTCTCTCCTTCCCTTACCTCTACTCTCCCCATGCTAGCAAGCAGTTTGATATAGCTTAAAGGTATACATTCATTTTTAACATTTTCCTATGAGTCAGTCATATTGGGAAAGAAAAACATAACAAAAGGAAAAAGCCATGAGAAAGAAAAAAAAAGCTGAAAATAGTATGCTCCAATCCACCTTCAATCTCCATAGTTCTTTCTTTGAATGCAAATGGCATTTTCTATCCAAAGTTTATTGGAATTTCCTTGGATCAGTCTATCATAGATGATCATAACACAATCTTGCTGTTGCTATGTACATGTTTTCTCAGTTTTGCTCGTTTCATTCAGCATCAGTTCATGTACTTCTTTACAGACTTTTCTGAAATTAGCCTGTTCCATCATTTTTTATAGAACAATAGTATTCCATTATATTCATATATCATAATTTATTCAGCCATCCCCAAATGATGGGCATTCACTCATTTTTCAGTTCTTTGCTAACTACAAAAAGGGCTCCTACAAACATGATCTCTTTAGGATACAGATCCAGTAGAGATACTGCTGGATCAAAGGGTATACATAGTATTACAGCCCTTTGGGCATACATAGTTCCAAATTGCTCTCTAGAATGCTTGGATCAATTCCACCAACAATACATTAGGGGACAATATTGACATAAAATTGCCATATTGTTTCTGGCTAGTTATTTATTTGCCTCTGCTTATAAGTTCCTTTCTGAACAAAACTGAAGGAAATCTCAGAATCATGTTGATTGGGTATGTTTCAAACTTGTGTTATGTTAAAAATCCATAAATACTCACTGTACCAAAGAAGTCCTTTTATTCTTATATTAGTAGGAGAATTCCCCTCCTCCCTATAAAAGCCATTCCAAACCTTTTCTCTGCTTAACTTTCCCCCACACATGATCCTACCTCCTCTTTCTCAACAGAAGATACTGTCTTTTGAAAAAAATTGAGGCCATTCAACATGAGCACCCCTTTTTTCCGTTTTTTTTTAATCTTAAAATCCTTTGACATCATTTTTTCCTTTCCTCCTTTCCCCCAGTCCCTTGATAAAGAAATGGCTCTTCTTACCAAGGCTAACTCCTCTACATACCATTACATTTCCCTCCCATCTTCTTTAGTAAACTTCATCCTCAACCAGCCAGTAAGTTGCATCTTCAATTTCTTCATTGGTTTTATCTCTAACGATATCAAGAATGTCCAGATCTTCCCCTTCCTTGGGAAAAACACACACACACACACACACACACACACACACACACACAACTACCATTCCTGACAATCTATCTCCTATATCTTCTCTTTCACAACCAAATTCCTTGGAAAAACACTGCTTCCATTTCCTCTCCTCACTGTTCAACTCTTTGCAATTTGGCTTCCAATCTCAGTGATAAGATTGGAAGCCAAATTGCTGTTGATCTAATTGCCAAATCTAATGGTCTTCTCTTAATTTTAGTCCATCATGACTGCTCTATCTCCTGCATTTGCCATTATCGCCTACCTTCTCCTGGACACTCCTCTTTACTTTTGTAATACATTTTCTCCTTGTTCATCTCCTCCCTATCTGACCACTTCTCAGTTTCCTTTGATAATGCATCCACGTTTCTCCCCATAACTGTAGTTTTTCACCAGAGTTCTGTTTGGGGCTTTCTTTTCCCTCTATTCTCTTGGTAACTTCATCAAATCCCATAGATTTACTTCCATATCTATATATCCTCACATTACTGATTTCCTATTGGATATTTCAAAGTGCATGTCCCAGAATCTTTTTTTAAAAAAGAAAATATTTAACATTTAAAAAATTATATATACATATATAGCCACACATACACATACTTATATGTGTCTATATATATGTGTGTGTATATATATATAGACACATATACACACACATTCTAATTATCTTCTACCCAAACCCTTCCACCATTACCATCCCCCCCAATTTAGAGCAAAAAAACAAAACCCCATTATATCTATGTACAATCTAGCCAAACAGATTTCCACATTGACCATATCCAAAAAAATCACATCTCATTTTGTAGTTTGAGTCCTTCACCTTTCTACCTGAAGGTAGGTAACATGTTTCATCGTTATAACACTGAAATTGTGATTGGTCATTACACTGAAGATGTTTATCTTTATCATATTGTTGTCATGTCTGAATTGTCTTCATGGTTCTATTCCCTTTACTCTGCATCAGTTGATAGTTTTCAGAGGTTTCTCTGAAACCATACCCTTCATTTCTTACATCACAATAGTTTTCCATCACGTTTATATGCCATGATTTGTCTACCCATTCCCCAATTTATGAGCACCCCCTCAGATTCCCATTCTTTGCCACCTCATAAGGACATAAAAATTTTTGTGTAGTTTTAGTTAGAATTTGTTTTACACAGAATCAATCCCTCCCTTAATCTAACTTCCCTTTAGTTTTCCCTTTTCTCCTCTCCTTTTTCCTCTTTCTCTATTAAGTGAAAAGTAATTCTTTACCAAATTGTATACTTGTATATATTATTCCTTCTCTGACCAGTTCAAATGACAGTAAAGATGTCAGCCACTCCTTTTTTCCCATCCCCTCTTTATTTATATAGATGTCTACTTGTCACCCTGATTATTTGAGAAAATATTCTTCCCACCCTGGTAGTATATTACAGAACTTTTTAAACTTTTTCCACTCACAACCCCTTTCCATCCAATACATTTTTATGCAACCCTGGGTATATAGGTATATAAAATAGATATACAAATCAAACATTTACTGATGATAAATCATAAACTTATTTAAAACAATTTTTGGTATACATATGTATACATAATTTTAATATCTATTAAAAGACAAAAGCAAATTTCCATATGAATGAGCTGGATATACTTGTTTTTTAACATAAAGAATTAAATCTTGGCAGGATATTTGAAACCTTTTACTATTGCCAAATTTTTCATGACCCTCACATCCATTTATATGACCCCATATGGAGGTACAGCATACAGTTTAAGAAACTTTGATATATTCCTCTTTCTTTCTATTCTCTTAAGATCATCAAGACACAATAGATCCAAATAATAAAACCACTTGTCCAGTTGGACTCCATCTCTGGCCCCTGGTGATGGTAGAATTGAGAAGGGACACAGGTATCATCTCACATTATAATGTAAATAGTTTTTTTGTCACATGATATCTCGATCATGTTTACCTTTTTATATTTCTTTTAACTCCTATGTTTGAACTTTAACATTTCTGGGCAGTGCTAATATTTTCATGAGGATTAGCCATTTTCCCCCTATAGCATTATACTCAGTTTTGCTGGGTAATTTATTTTTAGCTGTAAACCCAGATCCTTTGACTTATGGAATATTGTAATCCAACTTCTTCATTCCTTCAGAATGGAGGCTGCTAAATCATGTGTGCCTCTGACTGTAGCTCCTCAAAATCTGATTTTTTTTTTTGACAAGGCAGTTGGGGTTAAGTGACTTCCCTAAGGTCACACTAGGTAGTGTGTAGTGTCTGAGGCCACATTTGAACTCAGGTCCTTTTGACTCTAGGACTGATGCTCTATATTCACTGTGCCATCAAGCCACCCCAATACCTAAATTCTTTCTGGCGGCTTGCAGCATTTTTTTTCTTTGACCAGGAAGCTCTGGATTTTAGCTATGATGTTCCTAGAATTTTCATTTTAAGATTTCCTTCAGGAACCAATGAGTTTTTTCTGTTCTTTGCTCTCTGGTTCTAGGAGATATGGGCAGTTTTTTGATTTCTTGCAATTTTATTTTAGGCCTTCTTTTTTGGTCATGGCATTCAGGTAGTTCAATAATTCTTAATTTTCTTCTTGATCTATTTCCAGGTCAATTGTTTTTCTTTTGAACTTACTTTCTTTTTCTTCTTTTTTTCAGTTTTTATTTTATTTTAATATTTCTTATATTACTCCTGGAGTCCTTATATTCTGTTTATTTGATCCAGTCTAATTTCAGGGAGTTTATTGCTCGGTCAAGGTTTTCTACATCTTGTGTTAATTCTCTTTCCAAGCTTTCTTCCACAACTCTATTTCTTTTCCAATTTTTCTAGTGCCCTCATTTCATTTACAAAAATTATCTTCTTTAAACCTTGCTTCATTTTTTCCAGGAATTCTAGTTGGTTTTGTGCTTATGCTATATTTTTCTCTAAGGCTTTGCTTGTAAATATTTTGGAATCGTTTTCTTCTGGATTTATGTCTCATGTGCTGTTGTCACTATAATAGCCCTTTATGGTGAGATTATTTTGTTTACTTATTATTCCGGCCTTCTTCATGACTTCAGACTTAATGTTAGGTCTAGGCTCTGTTTTTTCTGGGAAAGGACTAAGCTAATTCTCTTGCAAGAGAGGACCAGTAAACTTTTATTGTTCCCAAAGTGGTCTAATTTGGGACAAAGTCTGGTTGTTGCCCCTCTGATCTGGGCTCTGCAAGTCACTGATCTGGGTTTAGGTCTGAGCATCAGCAGATTGCTCCTGGGCTCCACCCCTCTCAGCCAGCTTAAAAGCTCCTTTGGTTCAGAGTAGCCAAATTGTGAGCTCCCCTTTGATTTGGGATCCCTGGCCTGGTTATTTCTCTGCAGGCCTCAAGCTAGGCAAGCAACCGGACCCCTCTTCTGCCTGTTTCTGAGCTGCCTAAGACTGTCCCCAGAACATCACACCTGGGTGTAGCACCCTTCACAGTCTGCTCTGGATCTGTGACTCAGAACTGGGGAGTGAGAGACCAAGCTGCCAAGTGGCTGTACCTGTGTGCTGTACAAAGTTGCCCTCTGTGCATCTGAGACTTGCCCACACCTCTCAGTGTGTTTGTGGCCAAACTCATTCCCCCGTATCTAAAGGTCGTTTCTCTCTGTGCTACCTGGACTGGGCAAATAACTCACTGTTACTTTGAGGAAGTTCATCAAAATTCAGTCTGAAATGACTTTTAGATCTGCTTGGAGGACTTTTGGGAAGGAGGACATCATAGCACTTTTTTCTGTTATTGTGCTGTGCTTGTTATTCCATCTTTTCCCCATACCCTCCTTCTTCTAAACTTCCTTATTTCTATCAAAGGCATTAAATTAGTCATTTCAGTATTATCCTGAATTCCTCACTTTCCATTGCCCCCACATGTCCAGAGAGTTGCCCAATTTTGGCGTTTATATAATACAATAACATCTCTCACGTTCTACCCCTTTCCAAAGCCACTCACCTCTATTATGCAATAGCTTTCTAACTGCTCTCCCAACCACAAATTTCTCATCACTCCAGTGTATTCTACACACGACAAAGTATTAAGGCAAAAATCTGACCATGTAACTCCTCTCTATCAACTCCAATGACTTTCCCTTTTCTCTAGCACAAGAGTTTTTTTTTTCCTTTTTTTTGTTAAAGCTTTTTATTTGTATAACATATGTATGGGTAGTTCCCCAACATTGATCTTTACAAAGCTTTCCATTACAAATTTTACCCCCAGTCCCCTCCCCTCCCCTAGATGGCAGGAAGTCCACTACATGTTAATAATGTTGAAATACTTGAGAAGTTATGCAAGAAAAATCCTATCTACAAGAAGAAAAAAAAAGAATCAGAGAAAGGCAACACAATGCAAGCAAATGACAATAGAGATCATGAAAATGTTACGTTGTTGTCCATATTTCATTTCCCTCTCTCTGGGTGTATATGGTTTTCTTCAGTGAACAATTGGAACTGGTTTGAGACAATTCTTTGTTGCAGAGAGCCATGTCCATCAGAATTGGCCATCATGTAATACTGTTGTTGCTGTAGCACAAGAGTTCTTAACTTTTGTGTATCATGGATCCCTTTGATTTTCTGCTGAAACCTACAGACTCTTTCTCAGAACAAATGTGTAAGATAAAATCCACAGGATTACAAAGGAAACCCAAGCATATTGAAATAAAGAGGTAAATTTTTTTCCCCTAAGATCACAGACTCCCTGAAACCTATTCCTCAAACCCAGATTAATAACTCCTGCTCTAGAATAAAATGTAAATTCTTCTGTTTTACTTTTAAAGCTTTTCACATCATGACCCTAACCCATCTCTCCGGTCTCATCAGCTATATTACTCTGTGCTCTAGTTTAACTGGCCTCTCCTTCTGTTCCTCACACATAGCACACCTTCCTTGTTTTTGTTAATGCTTGGAATGCACTTCCTTCTCATCACCACCTCAGTCTCTCTTCCTCCTTTCTTCCCTTCCCTCCTTCCCCCCTTTTCCCCTCCCTCTCTCCTTCCATATCTGTGTGTGTGTCTGTGTCTGTCTTTCTGTCTCTTTCTCTTTGCCCCTCCCCCCTCTCTCTTCCATTAAGATCCAGCATTTATTTATGAAGCACTTCCTTATCTCCAACTATCTTACATTTGTCAGATATATTCAGATGTATTCATTTTATATTCATGCTAAGTACATTCTTATACATATTTGTCTCCCTTATTAGAATGTAAGCTACTTCCATGTAAGGAACTGTTTTCATCCTTTGTGCTTTTATCCACAATAGACCCTGACACATAGGAACTACTTAATAAATACTTGTTGATTAATTGATATTCTCTAGTGGTAGGACCTAGAAAATTTTCAGCTGAAAGGGAATATGCCTTTCTTTCTCAAACCAGAAATTAAACAAATGAATGTGTGTCATCCACAAATTTGTTCAAACTTTTTTGGAATCTGTAAATAATCATCTATCAATAAGAATAATGAATTCTATAAGCTAACTTACCTATAAATAAAACTTTATTTTCTTTTATCCTTAATTTAACTTTTTTTTAAAAAAAATTAAGATTCAGAGGTCTCCTATTAGTGAGAAGAATGCCATTCAAAAATATTTTTACAAATCTCTTTGATATCTACCTTAAGAGAAGACAGCTGGATTCTTACATCTTGTACATTCAATCTGTTGTGATATGTTGTTTTGATTGAAGTATAAGAAGAAAATCCAACCTCACTCAGATAGCTGGAAAAGGGAGTCCAGTTTTAATGGGCAAGTAAAGTGTTATTGTGAAAATAATTTTGACCTCACGGATCCCCTGAAAGGGTCCTGGGGACTCTCAAGGGTGTACAAGGATCATACTTTAAGAACCATTGGATTAAATGATTCCTGAGCTCTTATCCAGTTCTAAACCCTCAAGGAGCTGAAGTCAAGCTATGGGTTATCTCATTTGCTTTTTTTTTCTGCTGAGATTTTCCAAGCAATCGTTGACCACAACAGATTCAGTTATCCCTCTCAATAAATCCTAAAACACTATATACTGGTTTCCCCTTCATTGAAACACATTTTAAGGTGTTAACTATTGATTTTCCCAGTCCCTGCTAAAGATATTTATCTATTCCTTTTAAAATATCAATAAATCCTTTATATATTAACATGACATATTTATTAAAAATAGCTTTTTTTCCAAAACAGTTTGTCATAGGAGAGCTCTCTGCCTCAACTTTGATTCAGTTCTGAAGTAGTATAGGTATCGGAGAGCTGAGATCACCATTTTGAGGTGGGGGGGAGGCTCTGTCTCACTATTTCACCCAGATTGGAAGTGCAACAATCACTCACCAGTTTGGTCTCTATGCTGATTGGCATGGAACTTTTAAAGTGCTCTGTTTTCCAACTGGAGTCCATTTGCCCCTTTTTAGGGATCTAGTTGGCCCTCAGTTCTTGGAAGCCCACCATATGGGACCCTATTGAGTACAAACATTATCTAATTGGCTTTAAATACTGAAACTCAGAACTCCAGAACTCAATTGATCCATCATCCTCATCCCCTCCAGCAAAGGAAACAACAGGCCATTATCTGTTGTTATTGTTTGTCCTTCTTCTCAAAGACATCCATGGCATAGGGAGATGATGCCATGATGCCAAGTGAGTTGGATTGAAGTGAGGGAGGGCTGTGCAAGGTCACCTGCTTCACTTTCCCCTCCAGAGCCATCAGGGTCCAGTGGCCATATCTAGATCAGGATGACTGGAGATGGCCCTGGATGCAATGGAAGACTTTGGCCTGGCTTTCCCCTGAAGTACTTCTGACAATGATTCCCTTTGTACCAGTCAGTCCCACAGGTATAGGATGTGTTTTCTCCACACTCCTCGGATGCTTCTTAGTTTTTCAGCTTGCAAGTTCTGGACCCCTCAGCTTCTCCTAGAGTGTCTTGGACATGCATCTTATAGCCAAAGAATTCAAAAACTGTAGCTAAAGAGGCCCTGTGAGCTCCAAGTTTATAGTGTTGTCATTTATCATTTAAATAGATTAGAAAGCATTGGATGACTACATGTTCTGTGGAATGGCCACAGATGCTAACAAAGCTGCCTTGCTGATGCCCCCCAAAAGATGTTGTCAGGTTCATGGTCCCCAGTTTCAGATGATATGAAGGAAGGTGTATTGTGGGGGGAAAGCAGCCCAGTCAGGGATCAGTTTTCCCTCTTGGCACTAACTTGCTTTTCTCAGAGTAGCATTTCTTTGCTTTTACTCTTTTTTGCATGTCAAAAGATGTGTATTTCTTAATTCTCCTCAGTCTGTGTTGGGGTAGTGTTTCTCCAAGCATTGAAATCTTGGCGAAATTTTTTATGTCTGGGGCCAAGCTCCCCTTCCTGGGCCCAGGACCATAAATCTGGTCAATTTACTGAGCAAGTATGCCGCCCAAAGCCTGCTAAGGCACTGCCTGCTAGTTATTTACTGAAAAATTTAAGCAGCAACAGAATCCAGCTCCCAGGCGAGGCAGCTTTTGCTGGAATGGATATTTTTGCTTAGTGGGAGGAGGAAGGAGAGCATCTCATCCCCTGGTTAAGGATTCCATCACAGAAACCATCCATTTGAACCATTACGATTTGTTTCATTGCAGTTTTCCTGAGTTTCCCTGGCAACCAGAACATTGATATGGGTGGGAATCGTCAATTAATTTGCTCAAAAGAACATCATAGGCCAGTGTTTAGTATTTTTTTAAATAAAATCTTTTCCAAAAAACCATTTAAAAAACCAACAACAACAACCAAAACAAAAAAAAAAAAAAACAAAAAACAAAAAACAAAAAACATTTCCCCTCCCTTTTCCTTGTTTGCTTTATCACGTTTTTGGTCTTAATGTGGGAGGAAGGCTTAGTTTGAATCCCAACTGCTTGTTACTACCACTGAGACCTTGAGCAAGTCAGTTCACCACCAGAAATTCCATTTCTCACATGAGGAAATTGAAAAGGCTAAAATAAGTCATTTTTCTAAGCCCAGCATGTTTCCTCAGTGCCTTCAAGTTTCCTTGAGAAATGTTACCAATGTATTTTCAGGGAAACTTAAATGGTGCAGTTGCTTCAGCCCCAGAAATATGGGAGTATTGGTTTCTTTAAGCCACTATCTTGCTGATCCCTCTTATTTTATTATTTGTTTGCTATTTCAGATGTTTGGAAAGAAAAATCTTTAGTAAGATCATCCAGAAAGTTCCATTTTCAGTGAAACTGGAATATCTTCCCCTTTCCATGTCCTCTCTGTCCACTCTATGATTTAAACGGAGCTACTTTTTTATTTTAAGTGAAAATCTTAAGTGAATCTTACTACAATTTTTAAAAGGACAAATCTTTGCAAATTCCACCTATGGCAGATTACGGTTTCTCAAAGCAAAGGAATATCAGCAGGTTGGCCCCATCTTACAACATATAGGAAAGATAAAAAAAAAAACATGATCAGAAATGTGAATCTTTACAATGACTTTCTCCAATAAAGGTCTGCTATCCAAGACATGCATAAGAACATGAGTTATTCTTCAGCCAATAAATGATCAAAGGGTATGAACAGACAGTTCTCAAAAAAAGGAAAAAAAATTCAAGCTATATGAACAAATGCTCTAAATTCCTAATAAATAGAGAAATGAAAATTATAGCAAATCTGAAGTTCTACCTCATCAGATGGGAAAAAAAAACCCAGTTGCTTAGAGGGTCTGCATCATCATCATCATCATAAACACTTATATAGCACTTACTATGTGACAAGCACTGTCCTAAATAAGTACTTTTACAAATATTATTTCATTTGATCCTCACAACAACAATTATTACTCCCATTTTATAGATGAGGAAACTGGGGTATGCAAAGGTTAAGTGATTTTCCCAGTGACACCCAGCTAATAAGTGTCTAAAATCATATTTCAATTCAGGTCTTCCTAACTCTAGGTCAACCTATCTATCTACTGGGCCACTTGGCTGCCTCAAAAGCAGACACACTGATCTCTTATTGTTAGAGCTTGAATTAGCCTAGCCACTCTGAAAAGTAATTGGGAGGCTATAATCCAAAAGTCAATGAATTGAGCTTTTAATTCCACTATTAGGCCTATACCCAGGAGTATGCTAGTAAAATGTTTAACAACAAATTGTCCAGAAGGGGGGAAAAGTATATATACCTTTAAATTTGGTTGTTATTGACGTGTTTTTATTGGTAACAATAGGCATCCTTGTTTCTAGGTTGTTCCCATTACAAATAAATGCTTGCTGATAGTTTTAGATAAACTTTTAAAATCAATATAAGGATTATACATTTATATCTATAATTTCAAGGGTTTTTTAATGGATGTTCTTAATTCTAAACAATTCACTAAACATTAAATTAATGAAGCTTTGATTTGTAGTATTTTCTGATTATGAAGGTATAAATTTTCACAATGAAAATTTAGCAATTAGGTTGTGAGATGGCTCTAGCACACCCTTGCTTATACTTTCAAAGAGATCAAAGAAAAAAGAAAAGGTTTCAGATGTACAAAAATATTTATAGCAGAGTTTTGTAAGGGCAGAGCTAGAAACTAGAGGGATTCTCATCAGTAATGAAAGGGCCTAACAAATTATGGCATAAGATTGCAATGGATTATTGTTGCTCCATAAACAATGACAAACAGGACAATTTCAGTCAAATAACTGATACAAAGCAAAGTGAATAGAATCCAAAGAACAATTTATTCAATAACAACCACATTTTAAAATAAACAGTTTTAAAAGACTTAAGAACTCTGACCAATGCAATAACCAGCCATGATTCTGGAAGCCAGTGGCATTTACCTGATTCCTGACAGCTCATGGTGTATAGAATGAGAAGTGGATATTTTCAGACACAATCTATGTGGTGATCACATTTGGTTGACTATTAGTATCTATTTACCAGGGTTTCCTTTTCCTTTTTCTCAATGGGATTGGGGGGACAAGAAAGACTTGCAATACTAGGGATTACACTGCCTCCCCCCAAAAAAAGAGTTTTAAAATAGCTGAAAATTTTTTTAAATGCCTTGAAAAATCAATAAGAAACACAAACAAGTTGGGACAGCTTTGAAACCAACGTGTTGTGTGCAGCTAAGTGGCTCAGTGGAAAGAGCACCAGCCCTGAAGTCAGGAGGACCTGAGTTCAAATCTGACCTTAGTCACTTAATACTTCTGACTATATGACCCTGGGCAAGTCACTTAAACCCAATTACCTCAGCAAACTGAAAAAAAAACTAACATGTTGCTTTGTTGCATACTTGAAAGAAAAAGTAAACTATAACCAGTGCAGATTAATGGCTATGAGTTCAATCCTAGTTTTCTCTTCTGTTTTGTAGATAGAAATGCTCATTTGGTGTTTATTAAATTCAGGAGTTTTAAAAATTAATTGTGAACACTACAGTAACCCTCTGGAAATGCCTTTCACTTATGATTTGAGAGTGGAGAAGAGGGCGAGCTAGAAGAGAAAGCTATTGCAGAAATGGGTTTGGAGCTTCTGTGTTTTGGGGAAATCCTATGAGAAATCCTCATTCCAGGCTTTTCCATAAACAGGTCCCTTCATCTATCCATGGTTTTAATTGTCATGTGATTTGCTTTTGAAAGATTGTGAAAGAGTAGGCAAGAGCCGGTTATTTCAGATAATCATTTCAACATGGAACTTGGTGTCAAGCCAAAGAACAAAAGAAGTCCCTCGATTCTATTTCTCCTGCAAATATGCCCTTAATGGCCCTTGATATTTTGTGGGGTTTATAAGGTGGATGCCCAGCAGAACCCAAATTGAACCGTGGGTGACTAGACTAAAGGAACTGTGGGGCATCGAGCTACATCTCAACAATCTGAAGTGTGTAATGCTGAAGAAACCTGCCCAGCTCTGTGCCCAGTGCAAGTGTCCTAGGATCCCATCCAGTAACCCCATCTTTATAATACCAATGATCTATATATGGATGGCCCTGAGACATGGAACACCATGATCTCAGAAGAATGGAAAGTGACCCTTTGCTGGATAGAAGTGAGCAGTACCAAGTTACTGCATGATGGCTTGTGTAACATTCAAGTGTGATGTTAAAATAATAATAATAACTAGCATTTATATGCTGCTTTTAAGGTTTGCAAAGCTCTTTGTATGTGAACTCATTTGATCCCCTCAGCAACACTGTAAAGTAGGTGCTAGAATTACCTGTTTTATAAATGAGGAGACAGAGGCTAAGAGATAAGATGAGTCGCCCACAGTCAAAAAGCCATTAAGTGAGGGTCAGCTTTACCTGACTCCTACTCCAGTGTTCTACTTACTGCACCACCAGCATTTTGTTTAAAAGTCATCTATGGGAGCAGCTAGGTGGTGCAATGGATAGCGCACCAGCCCTGAAGTTAGGAGGGCCTGAGTTCAAATCTGGCCTCAGACACTTAACACTGTGTGACCCTAGGCAGGTCAATTAACCTCAAATGCCTCATGGGGGGAATAAAAAAAAAAAACCCTTCAAAAGTGGTCATTATCAAAGACACATTTGGTCAGAAAAGAGATACACAATGAATATAGCCTGAGAGTTGTAGTGGTGCCCACAAAGGATTTTTATAAAAAGTAATTATGTAATTACTTGGGGAGATAATGCATGTTTAAATAAAACACTTAGAAAACAAAACAATATGAAGATATATGAGAAAATTCCCCCCACTCATGGGCAGAATGTGTGTGGTTTGGGGGGAGTGTCCATGAGAGTGTAGCATTGCATATAATATTAAAATAATAATATATTGGTTGGTTTTACTAAAAATTTCTTCCTTTTTATTATTTATTTTAATTAAAGCTTTTTATTTGCAAAACATATGTATGGGTAGTTTTTCAACATTGAAAATTGCAAAGCTTTCTGTTACAAATCCCCCCCCCAGTCCCCACCCCTCCCCTAGATGGCAGGAAGTCTACTACATGTTAATTATGTTAAAATACTTGACAAATCAAATATGTGTATACATATTTTTACAGTTATCTTAATGTGTAAGGAAAGTCGGATCTACAAGAAAAAAAATCTGAAAAAGGAAACCCAATGCAAGCAAGCCTCAATAGAGAGCATGAAAATGTTATGTTGTAGTCCACATTTCACATCCCTCTCTCTGGGTGTATATGGCTTTCTTCACTGAACAATTGGAAGTGGTTTGAAACATTTCTTTGTTGAAGAGAGCCATGTCCATCAGAACTGATCATCATATAGTATTGTTGTTGCTGTGTATAATGACCTCTTGGTTCTGCTCATCTCACTCAGCATCAGTCCATGCAAGTCCCTCCAGGCCTCTCTAAAATCATCCTGCTGGTCGTTTCTCACAGAACAATAATATTCCATAATATTCATATACCATAATTTATTCAGCCACTCTCCAATTGATGGGCATCCCTTCAGTTTCCAGTTTCTAGCCACTACAAAAAGGGCTGCCACAAACATTCTTGCACATTTGGGGCTCTTTCCTTCCTTTAAGATCTCTTTGGAATATAAGCCCAATAGAAACACTGCTGGGTCAAAGGGTACATACAGTTTGATAACTTTTTGAGCATAGCTCCAAATTGCTCTCCAGAACGGTTGGATCCGTTCACAGTTCCACCAACAATGCATCAGTGTCCCAGTTTTCCCACATCCCCTTCAACATTCGTCATTATCTTTTTCTGTCATCTTGCCATTCTGACAGGTGTGTAGTGGTATCTCAGAGTTGTCTTAATTTGCATTTCTCTGATCAATAGTGATTTGGAGCAACTTTTCATAAGACTAGAAATGGTTTTAATTTCATCCTCTGAAAATTGTCTCTTCATATCCTTTGACCATTTATTGATTGGAGAGTGGCTTGAATTCTTATAAATATGAGACAATTCTCTATATATTTTAGAAATGAGACCTTTATCAGAACCCTTAAATGTAAAGATGATTTCCCAATTTATTGCTTCCCTCCTAATCTTGTCTGCATTAGTTTTGTTTGTACAGAAACTTTTTAACTTAATATAATCAAAATTATCTATCTGGTGTTCAATTAAGACTTCCAGATCTTCTTTGGACATAAATTTATTCCATCTCCACAAGTCTGAGAGGAAAACTATATTACGTTCCTCTAATTTACTTATGATATCACTTTTTATATCCAGATCATGAACCCATTTAGATCTTATCTTGGTATGTGGTGTTAGATGTGGGTCAAGCCCTAATTTCTTCCACACTAGTTTCCAATTTTCCCAGCAGTTTTTGTCAAATAGTGAGTACTTATCCCAGAAGCTGGGGTCTTTGGGTTTATCAAACACTAAATTGCTATAGTTATTGCCTAGTTTGTCCTGTGATCCTATCCTTTTTTTTCCCTGAGACAATTGGGGTTAAGTGACTTGCCCAGGGTCACACAGCTAGGGAATGTTCAGTGTCTGAGACCAGATTTGAACTCAGGTCCTCCTGACATCAGGGCTGGTGCTCTATCCACTGTGCCTCCTAGCTGCCCCTGTGATCCTATCCTATGCCACTGATCGACTACTCTCTTTCTTAGCCAGTACCAAATGGTTCTGATGACCGCTGGTTTATAATATAGTTTTACATCCGGTCCTTCCTTCATCTGCCACCTTCATCTGCCTTTTTTTTTTTCATTAATTCCCTTGAAATTCTTGAGCTTTTGTTCTTCCAAATGAACTTTGCTACTATTTTTTTCTAGATCTGTAAAATAATTTCTTGGGAGTTTGATTGGTATGGCACTAAATAACTAAATTAGTTTGGGTAGTATTGTCATTTTTATTATATTTGCTCGGCCTACCTGTGAGCACTTGATGTTTTTCCAATTGATTTTCCTTTTTATTTTTTATTTTTTTTTTTTGCTGAGGCAATTGGGGTTAAGTGACTTGCCCAAGGTCACACAGCTGTTACGTGTCTGAGACCAGATTTGAACTCAGGTCCTCCTGACTTCAGGGCTGGTGCTCTATCCACTGCGCCACCTAGCTGCCCCTTTTCCTTTTTATTTTTAAAAAATGTCTTTGTTATAAGGAAGGAAGAGTTCAGTTCAATAATTTAATCCAGTCTAAATTCATAAACTTCTCATCCTGATGAATTGGTGGGACATGTCTTTGAGGCTCAAGTTTCCACCACTTTCCTGACCTTTGATCATTATTTTATTATCTCTTGTCCTGTTTCCAACACCATACCACTCCACCCTATGCAGTGAGCAGATAGCACTCCTGATTCAGCCAGCAACCTGATCATTAATAATGACTGATACCAATCGGCTGGACATGACACATTCCATACATCATTTTATGAGAGGCCAGTTTTGTAAACCTGTAAAATCTCTAGCACTCAGATTCTTTAGTTATCTGATTAAACATCATAGTTTCTCTAATGATCTTATCTTTATAGTAATCAGTCAACATGAAGTTAATAAGCATCCAGCAGAAACCAGGCATTGTGCTAAGAAGTTCTGGAGATTCAAAGGAAAAACAAAAAACCTTGTCCCTTCTCTCAGTGATCTCCCAAACTAACGGGGAAGACCATCTGAAAACAACTATGTACAAAATCTATGCAGGATAAAAGTTAAACAAAACTCCCTAATAGAAAGCATCTGTGAAATTTCATTAGATGATCCCTGAAAGCCTCTTCTATGTCTAAATCCTGTGATTTGTGTGATTCTGAGACTAGCAGGATTTGGATTATAGAATTATTCATTTTAGAGCTGGAAGAGACTTTAGACCAAGACCAGGGATGAAAAGACTGATCCAAAGTCATGCAGGCAGGAATAAGGGGCAGAGCCAGGACCCATATTCATCTCAACAAACATTTTTCAAGCACAAACTCTACACTAGGGATTGGAGGAAAATGACATAAATACAGAGAAGTGTAAAAATGTGTAAAGTAAATGCAAGGCCATTTCAGGAGATAGAAAACACCTCCGAAGACAAGGCATGTGACCTGAGTCTTGGAAAGTCTTAGGGACTCCTAGAGGCAGGGCAGAGAGGGGGAGCATTAGAAGCAAGCAGGTGGGAGTGGGGGGAGGACTCAGAGGGGAGGTGGAATGGCATTATTAAGGGAATAAAGGGAAATTAGTTTAGATATGTAGGTTGGAACCAAGGAATGAAAGGGTTAAATGCCAAACAGCCAAACAGAAGCAATAGGGGATCCTCAGAAGCTTCTTGAGCAGGGGAGTAACATGGCCAGATGTTATCATTTAGGAATATTAATTTGGCAACTACATGGAGGATGAGCTATTACAGAGCTCTCCTCAAAGATCTCCCTGCCCTGCATCCCTCCCCTCTCCAAACTCTAAACCTCCTCCAAAGAGCCACCAAAAGAGCTTTTCTTAAAGTTCAGCTTTGACTCTCCCCTCTGTCTCTGTTTCTTTGTCTTTGTCTCTCTGTGTTTCTTCTCTCTCTCTCACCCTTTCCCTCTCTCCTCTCTCCAAAGTGCTTTTCTTAAAGTTCAGCTTTGACTCTCCCCTCTGTCTCTATCTCTCTCTGTTTCTTTGTCTTTGTCCCTCTGTTTTTCTCTCTGTCACCCTCTCCCTCTCTCCACTCCCTTTCTTTTTTCTCTCCTTCCCCCTCTTCCCTTGACCCCTTTTCCCCTCTTTCTCACATCCCCCTTCCTCTTTTTCTCTCTTTCTCCCCCTCCTCCTCCTTTCTCTCCTTCTATATCTCCCTCCTCCCCTCCTCTTCCTTCCCCTTCTTTGTCTCTCTGTCTCTGTCTGTCTGTCTGTCTGTGTATATGTCTTTCTGTCTCTCTCCCTTTCTCCCTCCCTTCCTCCTTCCCCTCTCCCTCTCTTTCTGTATGTGTGTGTGTATGTGTGTGTGTTTCCCCCCACACACACTTTCTATCTCCCATCTTTGTGCCTTTGCCATCATTGTCCCGCAGGCCTGGAATGTACTCCCTCACCTCTGTCTCTTTGAATTCTCTTGAACTTACATTTATTCAGTGCATAATTTATATGCCTACTGTGGCTATGTGACCCTAGACAAGTCATTTAACCTCTTAGTACCTCCAGACAACTCTCTAATATTACATATTACAAGAAAAAGTGATGATCTGCCCAGAAAAGTAAAGAAGAATCTGTTATCTTCACTAAAAGGATGTAAGAATGTAAAGCTCTGGTAGCACAATGATAGAGGTGAAGGAATGAGGGTCTGAATAAAGATGGTGGAGATGTGAGTGAACAAAATGGGATGTAAGAGATATGGAGGGTCAATTGTTGAGACCTGATGTGGAAGGGGACGGAGAATGAAAGGGGAGAAATGACTTAGGCTGTGAACATTGGTGACTAAAAAGATTAGTAATATCATTAACTGAAAAAGAGGTAAATAGAGAAAGGGATGAATTTGGATGGAAAGGTAATGAGTTTCTTTTTAGACCTGTTGAATTTGGAGTGCCTTGATGAGACATCAATTAAACATTTTCTCCGTATCTACCATGTGCCAGTCACTGTGGTGGGCATTGGGGACATACTTGTTTTATTCCCCAAATGGAACATAAAACAAAAGAAAGCAAACACGGGAAAAAAATGTAATAGATGAATTGGAGTGAACTGTCCACTTTACCAAGAGTGTCAGAAAAGAAAAAAAAAATCTCCAACAAGAAAAAGCTTGAATTTTATTTTATTTCTCATTTTTCCAGTTTGGTTTGATTTTTCTTATGCAGTAAGATAATTGTATATATATGTATGCACATATTGGATTTAACATATTTCTATCATGTTTAACATATATTGGACTACTTGCCATCTAGGGCAGGGAGTGGGGAAAAGGGGGGGATTGGAACACAAGGCTTTACAAGGGGTTAATGTTGAAGAATTATCCCTGCATATGTTTTGAAAATAAAGCTTTAATAAAACAAAAAAAGAAAGATGAACATGAAAAGAAAAAAAGAAAAAAAAGGCTTGAGCATAGAGTTAGAGGCACATTGATTTCACAGAAGCACAGAGCTGAAAGGGACCTCATAGACCATCCAGTTGAACCCCACAAATTATGATGCAGTTTTAAGCCCTCCTCTTAGCTGCCACTTTTCATCAAAAAATCTAAAAAGGAGAGAGAAAATGTAGAAAGAGTGCTGAAGTGGGAACTAATAAACCTGGTTCTTGTATTAACTACATATGTAAACTTGGTCATTTCTATGAACCTCAGTTTCCTCATCTGTAAAATTACTTTTAAGCTTCCCTTCACTTCCAAGGGTCCATGATGCTCTTATTTAATTGTTTGTTTATTTATTTATTTGTTGGTTGTTTGGTTGTTTTATTTATTTTAAGTCTCTCCCCCAGAGGGTGGGAGGAGGAAAAAAGAGGGGTGGAGACGGGAGGGAGAAACAAGAGAGCATAGTACCTTTAGTTTTTCTGGAAATAGTCTTCTGTGACGTCAGAGTTCCAGGCAGAAGTCTAGGCAAGCTCATGCCTTATTTGTATCAAAGATTTAGCTGAATGATATGTGATAAGAACAGTGGCGTTTAAGAACCAGAATTTTTGGGGGGGGGGCGGGAGAGAAAGGATGGAGATTAATGTGTACATAACATACTTAAATTTAAATTGCCCTAGTAATATTTTCTCCATTGCTTTCTTAAATCTACTAATGGCGCTTAGCTCAAATAGAAACGGATCCTAGTGAGTTGCATGATTTAGAAAAACACAAATTAACATTATATATGTTGTATTGTATTTTGTTGCAGCTAGGTGGCGCAGAGGATGCTGGTCTGCAGTTTGGAAGACCTAAATTCAAATCTGGTCTCAGACACTTACTAGCTGGGTGACTCTGAGCAAGGCACTGCCCCCTCTTTGCCTCAGTTTCCTCAGCTGTAAAATGAGCTTAAGAAGGAAATGGCAAACCACTCCAGCATCTTTGCCAAGAAAACTCCAAATGGGGTCATAAAAAATCAAACATAGCTAAAACAGCTGAAAAACAGCAACAAAAATTGTATTTTTATTTTGTTAAGCATGTCTTAAGTACCTTTTAATCTGGTTCAGTACACTCAAGCAGTCCACTCTGGTCTAGAGGATCACCAAAACAACATAAACCAAGCCTTGTTTGTAGCATTTGCAGATTTCTGAGCAGAAAATGTTCCCAATGAAAACATGGGCTCTCTTGAGCTGGCTCAGGACACCCCTGGATCAGAGTGGGTGAGAGTCCCCATGTAAGCAGTTTAAAGAAGAGAAGGGAAAGAAAGGAAGTGGACATAAGTTACCTGTGTCATCCCAATCCCAGCTGGGAAGAAGTTAAGTATCTGGTATTACAGCTACCTGTCTAGTGTATCCTACTTATCCTAGCACACCTAAAATCACTCTTCAGATGATCCAGAGGGAATAGGGAAATTAACAATAATTTGGGGGAATGGGAAGGGAACACACAAAAAATAAATCAAGACAGTATTTATAGAGAAAGAGGTAAAATGACTTAAAAAAAAAAAAAGAAAAAAGAAAGCCAGAATCCTTTTACACAGCTGCCACACAGAACTTCCTCAAACACCACCCTCATCATGCTATCTCCTCAGGAGCCTTCCATAGCTGCCTGTGTCTCCTATATCAAATCCAAATTCTTCTGCCTGGCTTTGAAGACCTTCCATGATCCTTCGGGGCCAACTCCACTTCTCCTTCTCTCTTATCAAGTTATAAATTTCTTGGAAGTCTGGACCCTTATTACTTATTATGTCTAGTACTCCCATGGGGCACACTGACAAATGTGCTCTGCCCTCACAGTAGGTATTCATATAGTACCTTCACACACAGTAGGTGCTTAGGAAACATTTCTTGATTGATTCTAACCATCCTTAGAATTTTAAGCCAAACCCACCTTGGCTTTTGTGTGTTTGGCCCTGTTCCAGGAATTCCTGGTGAGAAAATACCCTCTTCCATTGCTGGTTGGTATTAGCTTATAGTTTCTGAAAGCTCTGTGGGGACTCAGAGAAACAGGGGCAAGAGCCCAATGTATATGGAGGCAGGACTTCCCACACCAGCAGCTCTCTATCCAGTGGTGTCATATTTGCTGTATTAGGAAAATAAATTAGTCATTGAAGAAAATGGCAGTAGCATCAAGTCTTCGGCCTCCTTGTTTGGATAGAAGGCAGGGCCTGGTGCTTAGGTCACTGTCTCACACTTGCTGGCCTTTGTGAGAGAGTCCAGGGGCTGTTGGACACAAATACAGGTTAGGCCCATTGAACAAATAATAGCGGTATGGACAATGGTCCCTAATTTGGACAGTGTGCCTTTTTTTTTTAAGGTGCTGCATTCAACTCCCAGGGAGAATGAAGGTCTTCAGCAGACTGGGTTGTGATGTTGAAATAGGCAACTATGGGTGAACTGAGCATCAACAACCTCCACAACCAAAAACTTTTCTTCTTGAAATAAGGGTCTGATGTACAAGAATGTTTGTGGCAGCCCTTTTTGTAGTGGCAAGAAACTGGAAACTGAGTGGCTGCCCATGAATTGGAGAGTGGCTGAATAAATTATGGTACATGAATGTTATGGAATATTACTGTTCTATAAGAAATGACCAGCAGGACGATTTCAGAGAGGCCTGGAGAAACTTACAGGAACTGATGCTGAGTGAAATGAGGAGATCATTGTACATGGCAACAGCAAGGTGATATGATGATCAATTCTTCTCAACAGTGAGATGATTCAGGCCAGTTCCAATTATCTTGTGATGATGGGAGCCATGTACATGGGTACATGGGTACATGAGGACTGTGGGAACTAAGTGTGGATCACAACATAGCATTTTCACTTCTTTTGTTGTTGTTTGCTTGAATTTTATTTTCTTTCTCATTTGTTTCCTTTTCTTGTGCAGCAAGATAATTGTATAAATGTGTATACATATATTGAATTTATATATATTTTTACATATTTAACATATACCAGATTACTTGCCATTCAGAGGACGGAATGGAGGGAAGAGGGAAAATTGGATCCCAAGGTTTTGCAAGAGTCAGTGGTGAAAAATTATTCTTGCATATACTTTGAAAATAAAAAGCACCCATTAAAAATTAATTTAAAAAGAAAAAGAAAGAAGGGTCTGACGCAGCCCTGCTGATGTCAAGGGAGAAGCAGGGCCCTTTGGGGAACTGCTTGACAGGGATGGTTAGCAATAAATGGATGTCTTTGTTTTTTAAGATACTCAGGAGGGAAAAGGATGTTCAGGAAGAACGGTGGTAAGTGAAGGGGGGCCATAGGTATCTAAAGAGGGTACTTCCAGCCTCTGGAATAAAAGCAATTTACAGATATTCACTGAGCGTCTACTGTGTATCATCAACCAATCAATAAGCATGTAGTAGGTGTCTACTTTGTGCCTGGCATTGTGCTGAGGGACTGTCATTGTAAGGACAAATGTAAGGGAAAGAAGAGAAGCAAGGAATCTGAAGATCTGCTTCTAGTCCTAGCTGTGTGACCTTGGACTTTACCCCTCTCAGCCTCAGTTTTCCTTATCTATAAAATAAGAAGGTATGATTAGGTAATCTCTCTAAGGTCCCCTGCATCCAGACTTAAAAATAGGATCTGGAGGCACCAGGTCATAAAGAGGAGGCTTGTTGGACTTTCAGTCAAGAAGACCCGAGTTCAAATCCTATCTGGGACACTACTTACTATGTGTGATTATGGGCAAGTCACTTTACCCCCCCTCAACCCTTGTTCCCTCATCAGTAAAATGGAGATAATAGCAGCACATGGGGTACACTGACAAATGTGCTCTCCCCTCACAGTAGGTACTCATATAGTACCTGCACACACAATAGGTATGTGACTACCTGCCAGGATTGTTGGGAGGATCAGATGAGAAAGCCCATGTATAGAAAGCTATTTGCAGACCTGAAAGGGTTCTCTAGATGCTGGAACTCACCCTCTGCTGGTATGGCTGAGACAGACTCACATGACAAATAGTTCTCAATACAAAGCAGCCGGTGCTAAGGGTCATGGGAGGGCACATAACGAAGGGAGAGACCACCAAACGTCACTGAGGGAGGGGGTTGAGGGCCAGTCCTTGGAACTTGGGGTCAACCCAACAGTTCTGGGCTTCCAGCCATACATTTACTTTGACTCCCTCTCACTGTGTCCCTGGAGCCCCTTGATGCCAGGGTAAACAGCATCACTGGCACCAGATATGGAAAGCAGGGGACAAACTGCTTAAGTAAGAGAAAGAATAAGCCTGAATCAGGGGTTCTAGACTAGAATTCCTGGACCTGGACTTTAGGGGCTTTTCAAATTTGGATAACTATATTTCAACATAATTGGTTTCCTTGATAATCTATTTCATATGCTTAAAAATATTATTCTGAAAATTACTTCAAGGAATTGTCAAAAAATGTCCACTACATAAAAAATTCTCAGAATCTCTAGTCTAAAAGTTATAAGAGAAGAAGGGTATGACCTGAACTCTGGATCTAAGCTGCTGAGAGACAGAGATAGAGACCAAAAGAGAGAAAAACAGAGACAGAGAGGAGAGACAGAAAGGCAGACAGAGACAGAGAGAAAAGACAGAGAAAAACACACAGAAAGACAGAGACAGACAGAAAGAGACACACAGAGA
>JAJPUD010000472.1:205139-231983 GCA_023553655.1 Myrmecobius fasciatus | reverse complement strand
GACAGAGACAGACAGAAAGAGACACACAGAGACAGAGGAGAAACAGACACACGCAAAGACAAAGACAGATGTAAAGATAGAGACACAGAAACAGAGAGACAGAGAGAAGAAGGAAGGGGGAGAGAGAAGGAAGGAGGAAAAGAAGGAGGGAGAGAGAGAAGAACGAAGGGAGGGAGAGAGAAACAGAGACAGAAAGAGACACAGAAACAGAGACAAAGACAGAGAGACAGAGACACATACACACAGACATACAAAGATAGAGACAGAAAGAGAAACAGAGTCAAAGAGATAGAGACAAAAAGAGAAACAGAGTCAGGGAGACAGAGAGACAGACACACACAGAGAGAGTCAGAGAAGTCTTTGAGTAACTTCTTTCTGTCTTTTTCCTGCAACTAAGACATCATTATCCCTGTCTTTACAAAAGCAGTCCAGAGACCCTAGAGATTGGTGAACACATTCTAGAATTACCTACCAGTACCTTGCTTTACCTGTGCTAAGTGAAGAAACACCCTCAATTAAGGAGTGAGGCACAAAGTGTTAAGCGAAGGGATTAGCACCTACTAGAGTATTTCTCCCCGATGTCACTTGAACTGAAATTAGCACTTACACCACAGACTGCTCTTTCTCTAGTGAAATCCGAAGCACTCAAAGGCCTCCTTCAGGACGTGGTCAAAGGAGGATTAGGGGAGGAAGGCAGGAGAAGACAGTCCCGGCTGCCACAGCATTTAGCTCTGAATATCCAAAATCACAAGTGGGGAATCCCCAAGCCGATAGTCTCTTGGGGAGCAGGGGGCTCTGTTTGCAAAGGGGCCACCTTTAGAAGTCACCGAGTCCTGCCCCTTTATTTTACACATGAGGGAAACAGGTTCAGAGTGACTTGTCCAAGATCACACAGCTAGAATGGGATCTTCTGAGCTCTTTCCTTTGTACTTGTCCTAACTCCCTAAACATTACACATGCTATGAATACTTATAAACTGACTGATTTTACTAAAATTTGGGATGTTTAAATGGTACCCAGAATATTTCCATGAGTTCGTACAAGCTCCCCAGAACCAGCTCCTATGAGAACCAAAATGAGAGAACTCTGATGTTGGCCCAGGACTTCTAACCCTCAGCAAAATGAGCTCGGATCCCTGGCACCTTTGGTTCATTGTCCTATATACCTAGTGCCTAAGCCGGACCTAGGGATATGCCAAATTATCAAGGCAACATGAATTTTTTCTAGGTTTGGTTCACAAAGGAAAAGAGGATACAAATTTAAAGCTAATGCACAAATTAATCAAAAGTATATGTAAAATCATATTAGAAGCTGACAAACAATGGAAATAGTCACTCCTGGAGAGGCTTGGAAAGTCAGCTACAGATCCACAGTTGGTGAAGCTCTGAATTGGCAATTTCCAACTATTCTGGAATTATAAGAAAGTGACTAAAATATCCTTCATATTTGTCCCAGAAATCCCACTGCTTAGCTGTATACCCCAAAGGAGGTCAGAAACATAAAGAAAAGATCCACATATGCCAAAATATTCATAGCTGCACTTTTTGTAGAAGCAAAAAACTGGAAATAGATAGATAGTCATTAGTTAAGCAATAGCTAAACAAATTGTGGCACATGAATATAATCAGACAGTATTGAAAGCACAAAAAAAAGTGATGAATATGAAGAATACAGAAAAGGGTGAGGAATTTTATATGGGCCCATCAATTAATCAACAAGCATTTATAAATCAACTACTGTGTACCAGTAGTCGGTACTGGCTGGCACTGAACTAGTACTGGGAATGTAAATGCAATGAAGGAAACAAACCATCTCCAAAAGAGCTTACATCCTAATGGAAAAGACAAGGACATATAAAACTAATGTAAGAGTCTCGAGGGGGGAGGAGGGGTGTAATATCTACCAAAATACAAAGGACTAGAATAAGAGCAATAGAAAATTAAAACCTAACAAACAAAAAACCCAACTAATTATAATGGCCAAGCTGGCTCCTGAAGAAGAGATGGAAAAAGGCAGCTCCCCCCACTAATTTGCAGAGATGGGGGTGGACTATTATTATATGTACTGTCAGACCCAGCAGATTGTTGATTAGTTTTGCTAGATAGCCTTTTTTTTTCCGGGAGGATTCTTCTTCTTTCTTATTCTTTGTTACAGAGGACAGCCTTCTGTCCATAAAGGGTAGATGGGTGTCCATAAACAAGGTGAACCAAAAGTCTTAATGCAGTTTTAAGCTTAAATACTTTGAAACTGCACTTGGGGCACCCTATTTATGGATATGATTTAAAGGTAATGTGAAAAACAAACCCAAAAACCCAGCAAAACTTTAAAAAAATGTTTTCCAATAATGTAACTATATACTGGGTGGTGCCTAAGTATACTAATTATTCTAGCTAGCTAACATTCTCCAGGCCTGTAATCATTCCCTAGGCTCTATGGCATCCTATTCCCTTATGATCCAAAATGAGAATTCCCTCTTTCTTCCCAGAACACTCCCCTCCCTCCCCCTGCCCATTTGGGATCAGCCTAGCCAAATGTTCCTGTCTGAGCTCAATTATCCATCTTAAAGAGTCAAGCTCACTCTCAGCCTATCAGGAAACCTCCCTGTCTCTCTGGGGGGCTCCAAACACACATTGCTACTAATTAGCCTTCTAAGTAAGCCCCTCCCCCAACCAAGAGGGAAAAGGGGGGACTTCATAATCTACAAACAGGGAAACACAGTTTCCCCATCACCTCCAAACTACCTTTATAGCACGCCATGTGGACGGCTTCAGAGAGCACCGGATGGTCTCCACTGAGCGGGTCAGGGAACAGTCAGAAACTGCATAGCCCAGTCTCAGCTGGTCCACTGGCCTTAGTCTTAAACCTGGAGCTGAAAAAGCCACATAGTCATATCCCCTTATTTTACAGATGGTCACACTGTAAGCATCAGAGATGGAACTTGAACCTGGCCACTCGGTCATCAATTCTGTGCCATTTTATTTCCTTTTCTTTCCTCCTTGCCCCTTTTATTAGAAAAGCTCTTCTAAAGGTCTTGTCCACCTTTCTTCTGGAGTACCATCCTGTGGCACATCCAGAACACCTGCCTTTTGGTGTAAAAACAGACGGAGCCAGGCAGTGGGAGAGATGATGGATGCCAAGTGGGAAAGTGTAGTGTGAGCCCTTGCCGAGCCACCACATTCCCTGTATGGGCAGGTGCAAGTGCCCTCTCTCTGGGCCTGTTTCCTCATCTGCAAAGCAAAGGAGATGGCCTAAATCAGTGGTGTCAAACAAATAGAAAGGGGGCCATTAAATCAGAATATTGACTTTACCATTCAATCATTTTCAGGTCTTATCTGGCTCTGTGTGGCCACATTTGGGGTTTTCCTCATACTAGAGTGATTTATCACTTCCTTCTCTTGTTCATTTTACAGATGAAGAAATTGAGGTACACAGGATTAAAGTGACTTGCTCAGGATCATACAGCTAGGAAGTACCTGAGGCTGCATTTGAACTTGGAAAGCCAAGTCTTCCTGACTCCAGGCCAGATGTTCTAACCAAATACCACCTAGCAGCCTTAGAAAACTAGGGCACTACATGTTAACATTCAGCATATTGACTTAAAAAGCTACATTTTAGGGACAGCTAGGTGGAGCAGTGGATAGAGCATCAACCCTGAAGTCAGGAGGACCTCAGTTCAAATTTGGTCTCAGACATTTAACATTCCCTAGCTGTATGACCCTGGGCAAGTCATTTAACCTCAATTGCCTCTGCCAAAAAAAAAAAAAAAAAAAAAAAGCTACATTTTAACATTATTTATATTTTACTGTATTTTTATTTATTTTAAAAAATATTTCCCAATTACATTTTAATCTAGTCCTGGACTTATTTATGTGTCGTGTTAAATTCTGCCTAGCCTGCCTCTGAAGCCCTTTCAGGCTCCATATCCACAATCCTATGATCCCTAGCACCATTGCTTGTTTTAGTCATTTATTTTAAGAGTATGAAGAAATCCTGTTGTTGCTTGGTCACTTCAGAGTCCATGTGATGAAGTCCATGGGGTTTTCTTGACAAAGACACTGGAGTGGGACTTGCCATTTCCTTCTTCAGTGTACCCCTATTTTACAGATGATAAACTAAGGAAAATAGGTGCTTGCCCAAGGTGACACAGCTAGTAAGTACCTGAGGTTGGATTTGAAATTCTGATCTTCCTGATTTCAGGCCCAGAACTCCACTCATTGCACTACCTAGCTGCCCCTAGGAAAAGACCTTGGTTACCAACCATTCAAAGCCCTCATTTGACAGATGAGGAAAAGCAAGACTGCCATAGTGTGTGAGGAAATGGACACAATCAAGATTGTTTAAGACCCACCCACTCCTCTACTGAGTGAGCCTTTCATTCACCAGCTGAGTTTTTTCTTCCTCTTCTCCAAAGTATTGGGAACTTTCTTAATTCAGAAGGGAGAAGGGAGAGAGATTGTAGAAGTCCTATTGGATTCTAGGTTTTCTCAAGTCTCAGCTAAAATCCCACTTTCTAACATGAAGATTTTCCCAAGCTCCCTTAATGCTGGCCCATTCTCTGTTGACTATCCCCCAGTTATCCTGGACAGAACTTTTTTTTTTTTTTTTTTTTTTTTGCATGCTTTCTCCTCCATGATATAGTGAGTTTCTTGAGACTGTCTTTGGGACAGTCTTGAGGGATTGTCTTTGCCTCATGTTCAGTGCAGTTTCTAGCACATAGTAAGTGCTTAAATGCTGACAGCAATGAGCAATTGGACTAATTCTTTCCCTGTTTCAGGACAGGTGATCTACCTACAAGCATAGCTATAAAGCATTCCCCAAGGAAAAACCCCAGTGTCTCTCCTTTTGAGGACAACCAGTAATTGACTGTAATGTATGGATTTCCTTTGCTCCCTTCAGATCTTGCTATTTGGAAAATGGCATGTGGGACTGTGTAAGGAATCTTTCTAGTCCATTACTCTGAAGGCTTGGGGTGATTTGTAGCATTAAACAAATCCGAGTTCCTTTATTAAAAGGGGATAACAGTATGATGTGTTGCTTTTCAGTGAACAAAGCACTTTCGTACCTCTCTCTGAGATATGTGAAATGCTACAAAAGGCCAAAAGAAATGACTTGTGTGATATCCAGCTATTAAGTATCAGGTTCAGAACTCAAATGAAGATCTCCTGGATTTAAGTCATGTTCTTTCCATTACAGGACACCTCTGTAAAAGAGAAGGTTTGGAACAGATTGATTTAGAAAGGCCTGGAAGGATTTACATGAACTGATGCTGAGTGAAACAAGTAGAACCAGGAAAACATTGTATACAGAAATGCAAGATTGTGTGATGATCAGCTATGATAAACCTAGTTCTTCTCAGCAATTCAGTGATCCACGGCAATTCTAATAAACTTTGGACAGAAAACGCCATCTGCATGCAGAGAAAGAAATGTGGAGACTGAATGTGGATTGAAGCTTATGATTTTCACCAATTTTTTTCTTGTTTTTTTTCTCTTGGTTTTCCCCTTTTGTTCTGCTTTTTCTCTACCAATATGATTCATATGGAAATATGTAAAAATGAATATATGCATAACTTTTAAAAATTTAAATTTAAAAAGAGAGAGAAAGAGAGTTGGGAAAGCCTGGATTTGCCCACAAATGACTAAAACTCATCACCTAACTGTTGCTAACAGATCACCTTTGTGACCTCATGGGCCAGTCACCCTCTTTAAGTCTCAATTTCTTTATCTGCAAATGAGGAAGTTAAAACTTTCTTGTCCTTAGTTACTATGTTTATCAGAACTATAATTTAGTATGTTTAGAAGAATTGTACATTAGTTTAACCTTTATTGGATTGCTTGTGGTCTGGGGGGGAGTGGGGAAAGAGGGAGAAAAATTTGGAACGTAGGATTTTGCAGGAGTGAATGTTGAAAAACATCTTTGCATCTATTTTGAAAAATAAAAAGCTATTATTATAAAGAAAATAATAAAGAATTTTAAAAAAACCTTTAATTTAGGTGGTACAGTAAGAATCAAGGATCAAATCTGGCTCAGAAACGTATTAGCTGTGTGACCCTAGGCAAATCACTTAATCTGTCTCGCCTGAGTTTCCTCATTTGTAAAATAGAGTTAATGATAGCACCTACCAGGGTTGTTGTGAGGATTAAATGAGATATTTGTAAAGTGCCTTGCAAACCTAAAAGTAGTCTAAGTGCTAGCTGTTATTATCATTATGGCAGCTAGATGGCAGAGTGAGAGAGTGCTTCACATCAAGAAGACTCATTTTTATGGGTTCAAATCTCACCTCTGATACTTACTACCTGTGTGAGCCTGGACAAGTCACTTACCCCTCTTTGTCTCAGTTTCCACATCTGTAAAATGAGCTGGAGAAGGAAATGGCAAACCACTGGTATATTTACCAAAAAACCACAAAATCAAATAGGATCACAAAGAGTGGTACACAACTGAGCAACAACAGTCTCTGAACCTGGCATGTAAGAAGCAATTAAGATTCACTTTTTTTCAAAATCATATATATATCCATGAGTTGCAGAAAGGAGGGAATCTATGGCACAAGAGTCTAGAGTCTTCTCTCTCTCTCTGCTCCAAAGCTACCTCCCCTGCTTCTGCCCTTTTTTTTTTTGCAAAGGGTCCTCTTCTCTCCAAGGACCCCCAGGGCCAGGGGCCCCATTCTAAACCAAGGACTTGGCACAACCTCCATAGCCAACTATGCCTCATTGAGCAAAGCTCCAAAGTTGGCTCCCAAGCCCAGGAGGGAAACTGCCTCAACTTGGGCAGAGAGTCTTAACAAGAACCTCAGGTCCTCTTCTAGCCAGGCTGGATTTTCCAGTCTTTCCTATACGTGTTCATTCCTGCTCCCTCCCTGCATCCTTAGCACGCAGTGTCAGCACACCTACACAGGAGGTGTTAGGGGATTCCCAAGATTTACTCAGCTGCTTCTTCTTATTGGTGCAGAGAATAGGGAAGAACTCCACCGACCTCAGCCTCCAAGGGCCAAGGCAGGACCAACTGCAGACAAAATTGGGAAGTAATCAACATTATTTTTATACCCTGGACCCCAAATTAATCTGTCTCTTCTAAGTCTGTCTGCCCCCAAATTAGTCTGTCCTCCTTAAGTCAGTCTGTCCCCCAAATCAGAATATCCCCATATCAGTGTGCTCCCCCTGAAAACAGTCTGCCCCCAAGAGCAATGCTCCCCCAGGTCATTCTGCTTCTTCCACATCCCAAACTTCAGGGGCTCCCTTTCTTCATTCTAGAAAGAGCTTGTAGCCTGAAGCAGAGGACCTGACCTCAAATCTTAGCTCTCCCACTGACTTTGGGGAACTTGATGACGATGATGATAAAATATCCTGTACATAGCTTGTCTTCATACATGGCCTCCCTCCCTAGATTGTAAACTCCTTGAGAAAGGGCTGTCTTTTCCCTCTTGTATCCTCAGTACTCATAGCATCATCCCTGGCATATTGACGGCACCCAATAAACATTGATTAGATTAAATTGAATTAATAATAATAAATTTGATCCTCACATTAGCAGCCCTACGAAGGAGGCGCTATGAGTGTCCCCATTTTACAGAGCAGGAAACTGAGGCTTGTCCAAGGGTCACCAAGGCAGGATTTGACCTGGGTTCTTCCGACTCCGAGGCCAGTGCTGAGGCCATCGTGTCCCACGCCGTGCTACTCTGGCCGTGGTTGGCCCAAACGAGGAGGCCAGTTTTTTCCAGCTCCGTGCGCGTCGCCAGGAAGCGCCCAGCTCTCCCTAGCCCACGTCCTTGCCCCACCTCGAGCTTTCCCCTGTCCCTTCCAGGACTCGGGGCAGGGAAAATCTCCGTGCCCGGGGTTTACGGAGCTCCAAGGCCTCGTGGTCCAGCGGGGGGAGGTGAGTCCTACCTCCCAGGACCGATCCGCAGCTGGGGCCTGGGCCTGGGCCTGGGCCACCTGCGTCTCCCCAGCGAGCGCTTGGGTGGCCGCAGAAGCCGGCCGCGCGGGTGCGGCTCCGTCCCCGCCCCCACCCTCCCCAGACGGGAGCCAGGAAGTCCATTAGCTCTCGGGCCGGCTGGGAGGGGCAGCCTCGGAGCTGTCAGGGACAGAACAATCCAACAGGCCCCGGGAGCCAAGCGGGAGTAACTTGATTCTGGGCCGCTCTCCTCGCTGGGCTGGTGTAAGCTCCTCTGCACCCGGGGCTGTTGTTCTGGATCTGCCGCAGGGTCCCGGCCGGGCTCTGGACTTTTCCTGTCGAACACTTTCCTTAGTCCTGGCACCTTTCCCCAGAAGGAGGCTAAGACAGAGCGGATGGGAGGCACTAGGCGCTGCGGGAAGGCCTCCTGCAGAGGAGAACCCGGGCAGTTTCTGAGAACATGGCCCACGAGTTAGGGACGGGTTAGGGGGTGAGGGGGTGGAGGGGAGGGGGGAGGGGTCCAACCCTCTCTACACAAAAGCTGCAAGCTAAGGCCCGACGGGGCCGGGACCTCTCTGACCAGAGGCCTCCAGACCGGAAGTCACACATTCAGGACTGGATTGTCAGGCTCTAGTCTAGTGCCTCTCCGGAGGCAGCAGTCAGTCAATAACAATTCCTTAAGCCCCTAGAGGGGTAGCTAGGGGTGCAGTGGGTAGAGCACTGAGCCGGAGTCCAGAAGACTCATCTTTCAGAATTCAGATCTGGCCTCAGACGCTAGCTGTGTGACCTCAGGCTAGTCACTTATCTCTGTCTGCCTCCGTTTTCTGATCGGTAAAGGGAGCTGGAAAAGGAAATGGCAAACCACTCCAGTATTTTTATTTATTTTTTTTTTGCGGAGGCAATTGGGGTTAAGTGACTTGCCCAGGGCCACACAGCTAGGAAGTGCTAAGTGTCTGAGACCAGATTTGCACTCAGGTCCTCCTGACTTCAGGGCTGGTGCCCTATCCATTGCGCCACCTAGCTGCCCCCCACTCCAGTATTTTTGCCAAGAAAATCCCAGAAGGGCACACAGAGGCACACACAATTGAAACAAGTACCTCTCATGCACTCAGCACTGTACCAAACACTAGAATGTGGAGGCGGAAAATCCCATTTCTGCTCCTTAGCATTTTAAGTGTACATTGTTCCTCTCCCCAGTTACATTGTAAGGTTACGGAGAGCAGGACCGGGGCCTTATCAAGTACTTTTTTATGTCCATCTCAATTAGCATAAAACCAAGCTTGCCCCAAGAAAACAGGTCTTGCCACCAAATAGGGAAAAAAAAAAAAAAAAAAAAAACCAGTTCGAGGCAAAAGAAGTTTCTGCTCTCTGTGGCTGGCTATGAGATTTTAGGCAAAAAAAAAAAAAAAAAAACAACCCTTCTGGACCTCAGTTTCTTCAAATGTAAAATAGGGAGGTTGGACTTAGTGGTTTCTTTCTTAATCCCTTTCAACTTTAGTCTTCTATGATTCAGTTTCTATTGGTTGATTGATTCAATTCAACACTTTTTTTTTTTTTTTTTTTGCCGGTACTTTGCTGTGTCCAACTCTTTACAACTTCATTTGGGGTTTTTTGAGCAAAGATATTGGAGTGGTTGGCCATTTCTTTCTGCAGCTCATGAGGAAACTAAGGCAGACAGAGTTAAGTGATTCAGTCACTTGGAGTCACACAGCCAGTGTCCGAGTTCAGATTTGAACTCATGAATATGAGTCTTTTGACTCCAGGCCTGGCATTCTTATCCACTGGGTCACCTGATTGCCCAGGCACTAAAGATACAGAAACAAAAATTAAATAGCCCCTGCCCTCAAAGAGATGATTTTTCTACTGAACTATACAACCTCTACACAGATAAGAGAATATTAAGAAAAGAAGGGGGCAAGGGAAAGATCACTCCAAGTTCTGGAAGAAACCATGAAGAGAGAGAAGTCGGCTTAACAACAGAGAGTATCCAGGAATGTGTCACAGAGAAGGTACTCTCTGATCTGAGACTAATAGGAAGATAATGGATTCTGAGAGGCAGTGATAACAAGGCAGGGCATTCTGGGCCTGGGGGGAAGATGTCTATAAATACTTGTCACCTGGAACCTAAGAGTGCCTGAAACAGTGCATGCAAGACTTCCTTGTCTTAATTTTCAGATGATGAAATTAAAACTATTTATAGTCTTATGAAAAGGTGCTCCAAATCACTATTGATCAGAGAAATGCAAATTAAGACAACTCTGAGGTACCACTTCACACCTGTCAGATTGGGTAAGATGACAGGAAAAGATAATGATGAATGCTGGAGGGGATGTGGGAAAGCTGGGACACTGATGCATTGTTGGTGGAACTGTGAACGGATCTAGCCATTCTGGAGAGCAATTTGGAACTATGCTCAAAAAGTTATCAAACTGTGCATACCCTTTGACCCAGCAGTGTTTCTATTGGGCTTATATCCCAAAGAAATCATAAAGGAAGGAAAGGGCCCCACATGTGCAAGAATGTTTGTGGCATCCCTTTTTGTAGTGGCAAAAAATTGGAAACTGAATGGATGCCCATCGATTGGAGAACGGCTGAATAAATTATGGTATATGAATGTTATGGAATATTATTGTTCTGTGAGAAACGAACAGCAGGGTGATTTTAGAGAGGCCTGGAGAGACTTGCATGAACTGATGCTGAGTGAAACAAGCAGAACCAGGAGATCATTATACACGGCAACAACAATACTATATGACGATCAATTCTGATGGACATGGCTCTCTTCAACAATGAAATGTTTCAAACCAGTTCCAATTGTTCAGTGAAGAAAGCCATATACACCCAGAGAGAGGGATGTGAAATGTGGACCACAACATAACATTTTCATGCTCTCGATTAATTTTTGCTTGCATTGGGTTTCCTTTATCTGATTATTCTTTCTTGTAGATAAGATTTTTCCTGCACAAAAATGATAAGTGTGGAAATATGTATACATATATTCAATTTGTCAAATATTTTAACATAATTAACATGTAGTGGATATCCTGCCATCTAGGGGAGGGGTGGGGACTAGGGGAAAAATTTGTAACAGAAAGCTTTGTAAGGGTTAATGTTGAAGAATTACCCATACATATGTTTTGAAAATAAAAAGTATTAATAAAATAAAAAAAATATTTAAAAAAAAAGACTTCCTTATCTTGAGAAATAAGTCTGGGAGTGTAGACAGCATGTATCCTTAAAAGGCAGACCAGGAGTTTATATTTTATCCTGGAAGGAGAGGTGAGCTGGTAAGTGTTTACCAACAGACTCTCCAAGGGGGGAAGAGGGGTAATGGATGCTACACACAGTAAATCTGCATTTTTAACATTTTTTCCATCAGTTTTAAGTAAAGAAAAATCTGGTTGATTGATTCAATTCAACACGCTTTTTTTGTAGGCACTTTATTGATTGTTGTTGTTGTGTCCAATTCTTTGTTACTCCATTTGGGGTTTTATGGACAGATACTGGAGTGATTTGCCATTACTTTCTCTAGCTCATTTTACAGATGGGGAAACTGAGGCAGACAAGATTGAGTAACATCTAGGGTCACAAAGCCAGTAGGTGTCTAAGGCCAGATTTGAACTCAAGAATTTGAGTCTTCCTGACCCCAGACCTGACACTCTAACATAACAAATGAAGCTTTTTTTTTTAAACTTTGTCCAGTTGACCAACAAAATTAAACAAAAAAGCAATCTCTGATTTGTTTCAAAGTATAAAGGCTCACTCTGAAGATTTAACAATGGGCTCTCACAAGTCATTTGAGCTAGCTCTAGCTCACCTCTGCTGAGAGCAATAAGAAACAAATTTTTATTTATTTTTTATTAAAGCTTCTTATTTGCAAAACATATGCATAGATAATTTTTCAACATTGATCCTTGCAAAGATTTCTGTTACAAATTTTTCCCTCCTCCTCTAGATGGCAGGAAGTCTAATACATGTTATTATGTTAAAATGTTTGACAGATTGAATATGTGCATACATATTTATACAGTTATCTTGCTGTGCAAGAAAAATCGTATCTACAAGAAAAAAAATATGAGGAGAGAAACATAATGCAAGCAAACATCAATAGAGAGTGTGAAAATGCTATGTTGTGGTCCAGACTCAGATCCCACAGACCTCTCCTTGGGTGTATATGGCTTTTTTCATCACTGAACAATTGGAACTGGTTTGAAACATCTCATTGTTGGAGAGAACCATGTCCATCAGAATTGATCATCATATAATATTGTTGTTGCCGTGTATAATGATCTCCTGGTTCTGCTTGTTTCACTTAGCATCAGTTCATGTAAGTCTCTCTGAAATCATCCTGCTGGTCATTTCTTACAGAACAATAATATTCCATAACATTCATACACCATAATTTATTCAGCCATTCTCCAATTGATGGGCATCCATTCAGTTTCCAGTTTCTAGCCACTATAAAAAGGGCTGCCACAAACATTCTTGCACATATGGATCCCTTTCCCTCCTCTAAGATCTCTTTGGGATATAGGCCCAATAGAAACACTGCTGGGTCAAAGGGTATGCACAGTTTGATAACTTTTTGAGCATAGCTCCAAATTGCTCTCCAGAATGGCTGGATCCGAGAAACAAGATTTTTAAAGGAAGGGAGTGACATGGTCAGGCCAGTGCATTAGGAAGATAGCCAACCAGCTAAATGAAGAATGGGATGGGAGAAGGAAGAAACTGGAGAGGGGAGATCCAGACCTTTTCAGTAGCCCAGGTGAGAGTGCTGAGCACCTAACATAATCTGTCAATTCTTAAGTCTGCACTTATAAATAATAGCCACTGGGGATGCAGCTGGGGAAACTGAGGCAGACAAAGTTGGGATTTGCTCAGGGATGCAGGATTAATAAGTGTCTCTGTACTGCCTAAGTACTTCTACCACCAATTTGTGGCAAGCTTTAAATGCCAAACAATACATTTAATCCTGAAGATTCTGAGGAGCTATTGGAGTTTATTGAATAATGGAGACAGGATCAGGCCTTTGCTTTAGGAGAATCCCTTTGACAACTGTGTGGAAGGGGAACCAATGAAAAGGTCACTACTTAGTTAAAGACAAGAAGTGATAAAGGACTGAACTCCAGTGGTAGCTACATGACATCGGATGAGAAGCCCTACGCAGATATTGTGAAGGCAGAAATGACAAGGATTAGCCCCAATTTGGATATATGGTATGGGGGTCCCTGAGGAGTTGAGGATGGGAGCCTTGGTGACTGGGAGGATGGTGGTACACTGGATAGTAATAAGGGAAGTCAGAAGAAGGGAGAGTTGGGGGGGAGGGGAGAATCCATTCTGTATTGGACACGTTGAGTGTGAGATGTCTGAGGGAAATCCCATTCAAGATGTCTAAAAGGCACTTGGTGATATGGGGCTAGAGTTCACTAGAGAGACTGATATTCAGATCTGGGAATCATTTGTATAGAGATAATTGAACCCATGGGAGCTGAAAAGGTTACCAAGTGAGTTAGTATATTCAGAAAAGAAAAAAGGGCCCATGATTAATGAAAAGCAAAGACTGAGAAGGGATAATCAGATAGATAAGAGGGGAACCAACAGAGATTAAAAAACCTTAGGAAGGGGGGATATCCAGAAGGAAAAGGTAATGTCCAGTTTTGAATGCTGCAGAGAGATGGATGCATTTTGGGAAAAGATATTCAATCTGACAACTGCAAGGGTAAGAGAGAACTTTGGAAAGGGTGTTTCAGCTGAATGATGAGGTCAGAAGCTATATTGCAGAGGGTTCAGAAGAGAGTAAAAGGAGAAGTAAAGGCACCTAAAATAGATGTGTTTATAAAGGAGTTTTGCCAAGAAGAAAAAGAAAATTATAGAATGATGGTTAATGGAGGTTATTGTCTCAAGGGAGAGATACTTTTTAAAAATTTACTTTAATAGTATTTTTATTTTTCCAAATACATGCAAAGATAGTCTCCAATATTCACTCCTACAAAACCTCCAAATTTTTCTCCCTCCTCCCCTTACCCTTCTCCCCTAGTCAGCAAGCAATCTGATATAAACATGTGCAATTCTTCCAAACATATTTCCATATTTATCATGCTGTGCAAAAAAAAAAATCAGATGTGAGAAAAGGAAAAACAACAACAACAACAACAACAACAACAACAACAAAGGACCAAACAACAGCAACAAAAAAGGTGAAAACTCTATGCTTCAATCCACATCTAGTCCCCATTGTAGTCTCTGTGGATGTGGATGGCACCTTCCATCCCAAGTCCACTGCAACTCCCCTGAATCACTTCTTTGCTGAAAGGACCCGAGTTGATCATCACATATTCTTATTGTTACTGTGTACAGTGTACTGTATACAATGTTCTCTCAGTTCTGCTCAAGTGAGAAGTTTTTAAAGGACCGGGGAAAGGACAGCAGGAAAGGCATTAATAAACAGGGAGAGATTGAGGATTAGAGAGAGTATGGTAGAAGTGACACTGCTGAATCAAGGGTTCAAGTGGAAAGGTTTGCCTTGAAAAGGAGAAGGGCTATCTCTCGTTTAAAGATAAAGGAGGAGGATAGTGGGAAAAGATTATGAGCTTTATGAGAGGAGGGGGAAAGGACCCAATAAATGGCCCCAATATTTTGAGCAATGGCTGAGCTGAAATCCTTGGCCCAAAGCATGGGCACAGGGATGTGACTGGAGGGAAGCTTGAGGAAGGATTAGGAAGATTTAAAGCAGCCAAAGTGAAGAGTGGAATATTGAATTTATTAGACAGAAGTAGCATGATTGCCTTGCAGCATTGAGGATCCAGCTGAGACTAACTAACATAAATTTGTAGTGAACCCAACTAGCATTAAAAAATTCCTCCAGGAAATTTCCTCCAGAAATAGAATGGGAAAAGATGAGACAGTGAAATGATCCAAGGTTAGGATTTTCCAAACATGGCAGGGCAAAAAGACAAAGGATTCAGGAGGAGAGGATGATATCATTAAATTGATTTACCAAGAGGTCAAGATAGAAAAAGAGGTTAGTTTAAACAGTATAGGGAAAGAATGAAAGGGTGAAGGAAATGAATGTTATGGTGAGTGTGAAGAAGAGAATCAGGGACTGTAAGGTATAAGAAAAAATGGAAAGATAAATGATTGTAAGTAGATAAAAGGAATTTTAGTATTCATAAACATGGAAGCAGGACCTTTGTGGATGATGGCCAAGATGAAAGGTATGACATCTCTATGTAAAAGCTGATGAGGAGTGTTGGAATAGGTCATGGGAACAGCGGACCAGGAATGTTAGGTTATTTGAGAGAGTATCATATATATAAGCAGGAGTTGGGTGTAGAGAAAAAAATGGAAGTCAGGCACTAAACTCATTGAGGAAGGTAAATGTCTTGGGAATTCCATAGATAATAGCCACCAGGACCTGGATCTGGTGATAAATATGGATAGCATGAACTTCAAAGGAGTGATCATAGGGGAGGGAAGATCCCCTCCCCAGACTATTAGAGAAAATACAGAAAGTCCTAGGAAGAATGGGGGGTGGGTTGGAGTGGGATAAAGCAGTGTTAGCAGGACAGAAGAATTGGAGATGTCAGTGAGAGGAAGAGCATCCAGAATGAGGGAGGCAATGGTCCTACTCCTTGATTCAGGTCAGCAATGGAGTACCAAGATGCTGACACCATTCTAGATGCTGGGGAAATTAAATAAACTCTTCCAGTCTTACGGTTTTCTCTGGGAACAGGAGTGAAGTTGAGCAAAGAGCTTTAGATACATTATCTCACTAGAGCTGCCCTACTCTGCCCTGGCCAAGCCACATCCTTAGTGCCATTCTGAAAATAGTGATTATGTGAATGGAAATGCAAACCGTAGGTGGCTTAATTAATACAGCATTGTACCTGGAGTCAAGAAGACCTGAGTTCAAAAGTGTTTTCAGATACTTAGCAGCTATGCAACTTTGTGCACATCATTTAACAGAGTTAAATGCTGTGTGCCTCAATTTCCTCATCTGGAAAACAGAGATTATAATAGCACCCACCTCCCAGAGTTGTGAGGTTCTGATGAGATAATATTTGTAAAGAGCTTTACAATCTTTAAAACTCGGTGTAAATGCTAGTAATTATCTCTAGTATTATGTGGTGAAAGTAGAATCAGAGGTGCCTTAGGTACTATTTGAATGTGGGAGTCAAGAGATAGGGAAGATTACTCTAAATATACTAATTTAGACAGCTGGGAGGGTGTAGAGGCTGTCAACAAGGAATGGGGAAGTTGGGAGGAGGGGCAACTTGCTGGGAGAAGATTTTTACTTCTTTTTTAGATCCTTTGAATCTAAGGACCAGAAAGGACAATCAGGTTGGTGGGAAAAGTCTATCAGGAAAGTAGGAAGGAGGGACCTGAGTTTAAGGAAGAGATTAAGGCTGGGAGTAGAGTTGGGAATCATCTGCATAGAGATGATAATTGAACCTAGGGGACTTGATAAAATCTCTGTGGGAGAGAGTGTAGAGAGGCCTGTGCATAGTATAAGCCCTTCCCCTGGGCCAAGCTCACATTAATGAGCATAGAGTTTAATGGAATTTTTATTTAGGGGGTCATTGCTACCTGGGTAATGATCCAGAGACATTTAAAACTAAACTTGAGGTTCTCTAAAGTTTTATACTTTTAGTATATTCAGAGATTAAATCTAGCACTTAAAAAAAAAATGAACAAAAATCTCTTTTCTCTTCCTCTTCCATCCCTCCTGCCCACTCTCCGACCCAATGCCTCCCCTCCACCCTGTCCAATCCCATTTCTCTCATGATGTTTATCTCCCATACAGAAGTAGCACAGTGATTAAAGTGCCAACCTGGAGACAGGAGGATTCACTTTTCTAACTTCAAATCTATCCTCAAAAGCTTATTAGCTGTGTGACCCTAGACAAGTCACTTAACTCTGTTTGCCTCAGTTTCCTTATCTGTAAAATGAGCTGGAATGACAAACTTCTCCAAGACCTTTGCTAATTAAACCCCAAACGGTGTCAGGAAGGACTGAAAACTGAACAATAAAATTCTCTAGCAATCACAGACTGTATCCCCAGTGCTTAGGTGAGGTACAGGACTTAGAAGACTTAGAAGGAGCCTAATCAATGCCTGAACTGATCCAAGGTTTCTTTCAGAGAGGAAGAATGTACTCTTTCCACCTGGCCTTCAGGAGCTGGACTACACACTTAAACTCCCAGGGCCTCAGCCTAACCACTTGTAATTCCAAGGGGTCCCTTCTTTACCCCAGATCTAAGAGTTTCTGGACCTGAGCTGTCACCCTTCCTTTCCCCCAAGTCTAGTTAGTGACAAGTGTGGATGGGAGCCCCATCTTGAAGCCTGGGGGGAACTAGGCCTGGGCCCAGACAAAACTGGGCCACTCTTTCCCCCCTCCCCCTTGTCTCTCCTTTCACTCCCAGGTCTCCTACTCTGCTTTTTCCTTTCTCACATCTTAGTGCTAGCCCCCAGTTACCCAGGCTCTCCATCTTTTGCCTCAGCTGCCCTATGGAGGACCATTACTAATCATTCCCACATCAGTGTGCATCCTCTGCCCCATCTTCCAGCCCTGGCTTTGTCCTGAGTGATTTGGCTTTAAAGGGTTAAATCAATAACTCTTGGTGGAACTTGAGAGCCTGTGAATTTGGGAGCCTTTGGGGCTGCCAGCTTACAAATAGACTCCAAAGACTCCTCCTCATTCTGGTTTGCCCACACTTCAGAATTTTGCTGCCCAAAAAGGCCCAAGGGCTTTTTTTCTCAGGAATGGAAGGGCGGGCCCCATCCTCCCACCTCTGTCCTCCAGACCTGAGGGGATTTCAGGAGACTAAAGGTCTCTGATTTAATCTCCCTTTATCTTTCAGTCACGTAAACAGCCTAAATTAAGGGGAGTGCTGGTAGGGGTTTAGCTATCTCCCCCTTTCTTTATGGCCTAGATTAGGCCGAGAGTACTACATTTTAGGAGGTTGATGAAACAGAAACCAGAAGTCCCCTAAAATCCCGCCTTATCACTTTTCTCCTCCCACACCCCTACCCTTTCTACTTTCTCACAGACAAATATAATGCTACAGTGAAAGTTTACCTTTTGCTGTAGCACCTTAATTAACAAATTGATTTTTTTAAAAGCAGGAGTGGATAGATTGCTAGTTTCAAAGCCAAGAAGACAAGTTCAAATTAATGGGGTATAGGTGAGACCCCAAAAGTATGTTGGGGTTACAGGCTGGTGTCTCAAATTGTCTCAAAAGAATCTGTAGGCACAGAAATCCCCCAATTTAAGGAGCAAAGATTTTATTATGCTGCTAGGAGTGAACTAAATCCACAAGGAGTTTTAGCAATTAATGAGGGAGAAGAAATAGACAGGAGGAAGATGCCATTAATCAGAAAACAAGAAGACTCCACAAGGTGGGATCACAGCTATTGACTGGTGGGCTATATTCCTTTTCTTTTTTTAATAATAGCTTTTTCTTTTCTTTTTTTCTTTTTGTTTTTGTTTGTTTTGCTGAGGTAATTGGGGGTTAAGTGACTTGCCCAGGGTCACACAGCTAGGATTCGTTAAGTGTCTGAGATCTGATTTGAGCTCCTGTCCTCCTGACTTCAGAGTGAGTGCTCTATCCACTGTGCCATCTAACTGCCCCAATAGCTTTTTATTTTCTAAATATATGGAGATAGTTTTCATCCTTGCAAAACTTTGTATTTCAAATTTTTCTCCCTCCCTTCCCCCACTACCTCCCCTAGACAGCAAGTAATCCAATACAGGTTAAACATGTGCAGTTCTTCTATACATATTTCCACAATTATCATGCTGCAAAAGAAAAAGTAGATCAAAAGGGGAAAAAATGAGAAAGAAAACAAAAAGCAAGCAAACAACAACAACAAAAAAGGTGAAAATAGTATGTTGTGGTCCACATTCAGTCCCCATAATCCTCTCTCTGGGTGCAGATGGCTCTCTCCATCACAATTCTATTGGAATTGGCTTGAATCACCTTATTGTTGAAAAGAGCCACCGTGGAGTAATCTTGTTTGTTGTTGTATATAATGTTCTCTTGATTCTACTCATTTCACTCAGCATCAATTCATTTAAGTCTCTCCAGGCCTCTCTGAAATCCTTGCTGATCTTTCTTATAGAACAATAATATTCCATAACATTTATATACCACAACTTATTCAGCCACTCTCCAACTGATGGGCATTCACTCAGTTTCCAGTTTCTTGGACTAAATTCCTACAAAAGTTTAAGAGACTAAGCCCCAAAGGGAGTTGGCAGGGAGGGGGTTACAGCAGTTTACCCTAAAAGGGGATTCAATACCCTAAAAAGAGTTAGAGAGGAACTACAGTATGAGCAGATCTTTTATAGGGGAAACAAAACCTTAGAGGATTTGACATCATAACTTGCCTTTCTGATTGAATAGAATAAAGATGGAGTTTCCAGAGATCTCTACCTGCAGTGGGACTGTAATATAAAGTCCACTTAAACAAAGGACCCATTTAAGAACAAAAATTCCACATCCACTGAGATGTCCTTGTCTAAGGAAATAGTATAATCCTATCAGTATTTCTTGCTTTCTCTGAAAACCCCTATCTGAATACTCGGGACCTAATCAATGCCATTTGGGATTTTTTGGGGGGAGGCACAGATAACGGATAAGTGGTTCGCCATTTCCTTCTCTAGACCATTTTACAGATGAGGAACTGAGGCAAACAGCGTCAAGTAACTTGCCCAAGGTGACACAGCTAGTAAATGGCAGATTTTAACTTCCTGACTGCAGTCCTGCCACAGTGCCACCTAATTTCCCCTAAGTGGCCAGCTTACTGGGAGTTTGACCAGTGCTTAAGTGGAAGAGTCTCTTGAAAACAGAGATAATCTGCTATCAAATTCATATACAAAGCCTTTTTAGCATGATAGAAATGACCAGGGGTTGGTTTTCACTCCCATGCCTTCTAAGAATATGAGATCACCAACCTGGTACCATAAGGTATTAGAACAGAACTTTGTGGAGGAAAGAAGCAATTTCCTTTCAAGTCAATTCAACAAACAAGTTGTAAATGCTTACCATTTTGCAAGGTGCTATATCAAGCACTCCCAAAACAAAGACAGGAGAAAATCTCCAAGGGGCTCCAGAGTTATTGGAAAAGACCCCACATGTAAATGAAAGACAGCTTGGGCTGTATAAGAGCACTAGCAACCAGTGGAGAGACACAAGCAACTGGGAGAAGATAACTCTTATTAAAGAAAGGAAACAGAGGAATCTTCTTGAGAAAAAAATGGCCTCATGGGGAAACCAAAGCTAAGGATGTTCAGAGCTAATTAAAGGTAGAGCTATTACTGAGTCCTAATCGATCAGTCCATCAATCAACAAGCATTTATTGAGTATCAACTATGTGGTGGGCATTGTTCTAGATGTTGGTGAAATAAACATAATAAATGAAAGAATAAATCAACAAATAATAAATAAATGCCAAAAATTAGGCGACCCATTTCTTAATTTAGAGTTCTTTCTTGTGAAGGAGCCAAAAAAAAACAGTTGTACTTTCCTAGGAGCAGGCCTTTCTGGGGAGATAGTCAACAAGGATGTGTCTTTGTGTCCGTTCTGTGCTAAATATGGGGAGATAAAAAAAAAAATCAAAAAACCTCTCTATCTTTGAGGAGCCCAATCTAATCTAGGAGACAAAATGCAAAAATGAGGAAATGTATCAGATAAATTGGAGATAATCACTGAGCTTAAAGGAGGGATGGGAAAGGATTCCTTCACTAGGTAGTACTTAAACTGAGACTTAAGGAAGCCAGGAAGTAGAGATGAAAAAAGAGGTCCAGGTATGGGGACAGCTGGTAGAAACACTTAGAATGTGGAGAGTGTGCGAAGAATAGGTAGAGTGTCATTGTGTCTGGACCGCAGAGGATCTGGATGACTAGGAAGCTGGAAAAGGTTATGAAAGAATAAGAGCTGAACAGAATATTTTATAATTGTTCCTAGAAGTGAATGGGAGCCACTGGAGCATGGACCAAGGAGTGACAACACAGTCAGATTTGTACTTTTAAGAAAATCAATTTGATGGTTAAATGGAGGATAGATTGGAGGGAAGAGAGACTTGAGTGGAGACGACTCAGGTGGTCGGAGTGTCAGAAAAGGGATGTGTATGGGAGATGTTGAGATGTTACAAAAGTAGAAACAGGGGGACTTGAAAAGTGATTGGCTATGGAAAGTGACAGAGTGAGAATTTTAGAATGACACCCAGATCTGGGTGACTGGGATAATGCTGGTCCTCGAGGGCAATAGGGAAGAAGTTAGCACCTGGGGAGTGTTTTGGGGACAAGAGAATGAGTTCAGTTTTGCATAGGTTGAGCTTAAAATGACTAGTGGGTATCTAATTTCTAGATGTAAGTCTAATAGGCAGTTGGAGATTCGAGATTGGAGATCAAGAGAGAAATTGGGGCTGAACAAATAGACCTGAGAATCATCTGCATAAAAATGATAGCGAGGTGGCTCCGTGGATAGAGCACCAGCCCTGAAGTCAGGAGGGCCCGAGTTCAAATCTGACCTCACACACTTAACATTCCCTAGCTGTGTTCCCTGAGCAAGTCACTTAATCTCAATTGCCTCAGCAACAACAACAACAACAAAAAATGATAGTTGAATCCAAGGAACTGATAAAATCACTAAGTGAAATAGTATAGGAGAGAGCTATATGAGTGAATAATAGTGTCTGGCAAGAAATTGGAAAGTTTGTGGATGCCATTAATTGCAGAATGGCAAAATAAGTTATACAGATGCAAAGGAATATTATTGTTCTATAAGAAATAATGAGCAGGCTGACTTCAGAAAAACCTGGAAAGACTTAAATGAATTGATGCTGAGTGAAATGTGCAGGACCAGGAGAACGTTGTACACAGTTAACTGCAAGGTAGTGTGATGATCAGCTATGATAGATTTAGCTCTTCTTGTTAATGTGGTGATCCAAGGCAATTCCAATACACTTGGAACGGAAAATGCCATCTACATCCAAAGAGAGAACTATGGAGACTGAATGTGGTTTGAAGGATAATATTTTCATTTTTTTGTTTTGTTTGTTTGCTGTTTTTTTTTTAATGATTTTCTCCCTTTTGGTCTGATTTTTCTTTCACAACATGTCTAATATGGAAATATGTTAAAAATAATTGTACATGTATAACCTATATCACTTGCTTGCTGTCTTGGGAAGTAAGGGAGGGAGGGAGAAGACAATTTTGGAACTCAAAATCTGACAAAAATGAAGGTTGAAAACTATCTTTATATGCAATTGGAAAAATAAAATACTATCATATTTTTAAAAATAATAATAATGCCTGGATATCCTGAGCATGGGACAGAATGAGGAAAAGGGAACAAATGGGATTCAAAGATTAATTTCTCTGACTTCATAAATTTACCCAGATCTAGAATTTCTCCTTTTGAACGTATTGTGGGAGGTTAGTGATACTGGATAAATGTGACAAAAAATTAGAAGCAAATAATGACAATACTAAGAGTTCTGGACTTGGGAGTTAGGAAAGACTGAATTCAAATTCAGCCTCAATACTAACTAGTTTAAAAACCGCTCTCCAAAGAGGTAAATAATGCTTCGTTTTTTGTTTTTTGGTTTTTTTTTTTTTAATTCCTAATACTACATAGCAAATTTGTAATTCTATTGAATTCCATATATGCTATAGAGTTTAAATGGGTTAAAATTGATCAAGAAGCTTTTTGCATCTCAATTTCTGCATATTTAAGACCATTTTAAAATCACTACTTTACAAGATCAAGTTAGAGTCAGGAGATTTTTATTTAAACTATTTTGGAAGTGAATGTAAGGAACTCAGGTCTGAAGCACATTCATTAAGTCTTTCAGCCAGAAGTCTCTGGTCTGGATGGAGCCTGGTCTAAGAAGCCGGCCACCTTTCCATCCCACACTGACTTGAATAGGGCCCACTTAGCAGTTTTATGAGGGAGATGGAGCCAGACATCTACTCTTCCCAAGCTGGGCACAGGAAACAGGGGAAAGAGAATAATAGCATTTTACTACCTCCAAGTTTCATGCTCCAGAAATAGGGACCTTCACCTTAGAGGACTGGGAGATCTTCCTCCCATACTTACTGAGGTCTAGACCAGGCAATGTAGTGGAAAGGAGAGATGATCCAGGAACAACAAAAACTCTCACATCCTCCCTTCTTTAAATAGTAAACCCTTATCATTATCTAAGCATCTTGTTGGGAGTTTCCAGACCTTTAAAACTCCCTGCCTAGGACTGAGACTCTCACTTTCAGCAGCTACCTGGGGGATGGTGATAGAGGTGATAGGGATGAAAATAGGAGGATGACAGATCCTCCACAACTACCACAACATTCCAGGCCCAGGGCCAGTCTGGAATAACCTAATTAATATGAATAATTGGTTAAAACAGGAATCTACCCTCCTATGTCCTTCCTCCTCTTCATAGCCAAATTCCTTTAAAAGAAAAAAAAAATTATTTGCATCTCTCACTCCCCTTCCCTTAAAATTTGACTTCCACCCCCATCATTCCAATGCAACAACTTTTTCCAAAGTTGCCAAGATCTTTTAATTATCAAACCCAGTGGCCATTTTTGAGTCATTACCCTTCCTCATCTCTTTGTCTCATCTCTTTGTGAGGTACTTGAGACAATTCCTTTCTGTATACTCTCTCCACTTTTGGCTTATAAGATACTGTTTTCTCTTGGTCTTCTTCCCACCTCTCGATTATACTGAGTTCCTTAAGGATAAGGACCATCTTGAACCTCTCTTTTTGTATCCGTAGCACTTAGTACATTGGCTGACACATAGCATTTAATAAATGTTTGTTCACTGAATGACCTGACAAACCTATACTTCTTGGTCTTCTTTGCTTGATTTTGGGGAAGCACATTTCAAAAGCCTTAGAGTAGGATAGATAAGGTGTCAGGAACCAAAACTCTACAATGAAAGTCAGCCTAGGAAGTGTAGGAAACCCTTGAGGATCAAATTTTGAAGATATAAAGGGGAAGGATTAGCATGAGGAAGGCAAATGAGAGTTGTCTGAAGAGATTGATGTGGATGGAAAGGAACTCACCAACCAACATTGATTTTTTTCCCTTAATAATATTTTTCTAATTACATATAAAAACAATTTTTAATATTCATTTTAAAAAATTTTGAATCCCAATTTTTTTCTCCTTCTTCTCTGCCCATTCAAAATGTTGAGCAATTTGATATAGCTTAAATATGTACCTGTATTCAAAATATTTTAATATTAGTCACCAAATATTAAATGTTAAAACATAAAATGTTAAAATGTGTGTGCGTGTTTATGTGTGTGCTTATGTGCATATATATATAATGTGGAAGCAAAGAAAATGATGACCAGAGGGTGATCTTATCCTTTCAAAATATCATCCAGAGCATTAAAAGTCAGAATGAGCTGAGGCTGACAGGGGAATATAAGAGAAATAAAAAAGGTGTTTGTTTTTTTTTTTTTTTTAAGCTATATTGAAAGAAAAGGAGGCTCATAGAAGGTAAGAGCTTGAGTGGATGAGAGAGACGATGATAATCTACTACTTGGAGTAGTAGAACGGAAGACAGAAGGAGAATGAATTGGACTTGGAAACGATAGAACAAAAATAATCAAAAAATCTATTGAAGAAAAAAATAGTAATACTAATACTGTACTCTGCAATTTAGGCTCAAGACTGCCAGAAAAAAAAAATTTTTAAATTGAATTTAACATTAATCTAACCTGGAGACAAATGTCCAGACTCTACAAGGTGACTTCTTGCCACAAGGTCAAGTCAGATAGCATTTATAGGAAACTTGAACATGGACAGGTTCACAGTGTGTTAAAATACAACTTAGGTAATATTCCAGAATTACTGAGAAATCAAGTCTCTACCGAATTCCCTCCTAGAATTCAAGCAAGAAACCTTCTCCCTTTCACGGACATTCCAATCCTTTTTTCTGTGGAAAAGGGTGGCTTCTAGCACAAATTACTTCATGTGGGTGGGGAGGATAAAGAGTTAAGTTTTGTTGTTACTCTTAATCCTTTTTCCTAAGAAAAACCTTTTTTGTCTTTGATCTATCATCCATTTTTTTTTCTAAGAGGCTATTTTAAGGACTTTGGAAAGGAATTTTTAAAGCATAGATATTACTTAATATTCTGGACAAACTTAAAAAAGAGGTTTTTCAAATGATTTCACAATACCCAAGATAGGTAAGGTGTTAGATAACATGAGAGTATTTAGTAAACCATGGTTAATTCAAGTCACTGGGACAAATTTCATTCTCAGGCCCTAAAAGAATCAACAGATGTGGTTATTGAGCCAATTCAAATGATATTTGAAAAGCCATGGAGAACAGGAGAGAGACTGAAAGGTTGTAAAATGTCAGGTGACACATAATGAAAAGAAAAAAAAAGCAAGGCAAGAAGACAATCGGCAATATCTAGGACGGTGAGTTTAGTTCAAATTTCTTGAAAGTTTTAAAACATACTATTAAGAGATGGTTGGTGAACATTTTAGGAGGAGCATGATGATGGTGACAATAATATTTTTGTTGTGCTTCCTATCTGCCAGGCACTGTGCTAAACATTTTATAAACATTATCTTATTTGACCCTCATAACAGCCCTGGGAAATAAGTGCTATTGTTATTATTCCTGTTTTAACAGATGAGAAAACTGAGGCAAACAGCTTTAAGTGACTTGCCCAGGATCACACAGCTCTAAAGTATCTGAGGGTAGATTTGAACTCGGGTCTTCTTCCAGGCTGCCCTAGATTTTCAAAAGCCAGCCCTGGCTTCATGAAGAACACGTTATACTCAATGAAACTTACTGCACTTTTTGGGGGGATCATGATAGACCAGGGGAATACAGTTTACCTACATTTTAGCAAGACATTTGGGGGACGCAAGGTGTCACAGTGGCTAGAGCGCCAGCCAGGAGGAGATCAAACTCAGTCTCAGATATTTATTGGCTGTGTGACCCTGGCCAAGTCACGGAACTCTGTTTACCTCAGTTTCCTCATGTATACAAAGAACGGGCAAAGGAAATGGTTAACCACTCCAGAATCTTTCCAAAAAACCAACCACCACCACCCTCCCAAATGGGGTCAGGAAGAGTCAGATATGACTGAAAACATCTGAACAACAACGTAGAATGCGTTAAGGGCACTTTACAAATGTGATCTCCTTTTATCCTCAAAATAATCTGGATGATAGGCGTTATCGTTATCCCCATTTTACAGATGAGAAAACTGAGGCAGAGTTTGTGATCAAACACGTTATCATTATCCCCATTTTACAGACGGGAAAACTGAGGCAGAGTTTAAGTGACTCATCTAGGGTCACCCGGCCAGTGGAGTCGTCGGAGCCAGGTTTTCAACCCAGACCCAGCGCTCCACGAGCCGCCCCGTAATGACAAACCAGGAGGAAGGATCCCCCTCGGACATCTCCCCAAGCCGGGACAGGGTCCTAGGGCAGTGATCTGTTTCTATCCCCCTCTCGGTGTCCCTCCACCTCTGTCTCTATGCACCTGTCTCTGAGGCTCCCTGTTGACGACTCTACATGACTCTATCTCTTTTTCTGTCATTCCCGCCCTTGCTGTGTGGCTCCCGTCACCACGGGCCGTGGAAAACAACCCTCTCCGTGATAGTGTGCGTTTCGGAGGCTGAACAAGGAACGGCTCCTGCCCCCTCCCTCCTCCTCCTCCTCCTCCTCTGGGGCCCGGCAGTCGGACCTCCTCCTCCTCCTCCTCCTCCTCCCTCCTCCCCCGGGGTGGAGGCAGGAGTGGGGCTACTTCCCAGAAGGCTTTCTGTTGAGAATGTCTGGCAAGGAGGGCTTCCCCACACTTTCTCAATTGGCCCTGCCTGCCAGGGGAGGAGACTCTCGGCTCAGAGCCTGGGCAAAGGCTGTTTCTTTCTTGATGAGTGGAGGAAGGGATTGAGAACTCTAGCAAAAAGA
>JAJPUD010000472.1:101800-200243 GCA_023553655.1 Myrmecobius fasciatus | reverse complement strand
TGTGTGTGTGTGTGTGTGTGTGTGTGTGTGTGTGTGTGTGTGTGTGTTCTATGTCTGAGTCATTAGGTTTTTCACGTTCCTTTCATTTTTTGTGGGAGAATGTAGAGGCCAGGGATGTAGAAAAAAGGGTCTGGAGGACAGTCAGTATCTCCTTCTTCCTTACCCCAAATCCAGTCTTAATCTTAAACCTGAGTTCCCCATCTGTGTTCTCCCAGCAGTTTTAATAACTGCTAATTTGGGCACCCTCCTCACACCCGCCCATGGCCAGTAGCTTTGGGTCCCCTGAAGTTTTTTGTTTCCTCCTGTCACCCTCCTCCATCGACCCCCACACCACCTGTGCCCCACTCCCTCGCACCTGAGCCTTGGGTAGTAATATGACCTCCCTAGCTTCTAGGCCCCAGGATTACTAAGGCCACCCTCCACCCCCTCTGATTCCATCCCAGCCCAGCTACAAGGTCAAGGACAGCCCCAGGAGCCAGCTGCAAGCCCTGCATTTGTCCTTCCAGAACTGAAACTGAGGGTGGAAATCTGGTTTTACTCCTCACCACCACGGCCGTCCGATTCTGCTTTCCTTCACTTTGACAGGCTCCTGGACACCCAGACTGAGGGGTGGGCTATGCCCTATTAGATCACAGAGACCCCCACCCCCAATCCACCCTCATTCCCCTTCCCTTCCGCTGACCACCGAGCCAAGCCGGAGAGCGGCAGTCTATTGTTCAGGGTCCTGTCTGGTTTTAAACGGCTCTGTCAAAGCAGCCCTAGCCATCTCTGTTGAGCCTCATAATTTTTTCAGTATGAAGACAGAGATAAAGGAGTAATTTGTTCTACACACATAGATTCCAAAGCCTGTGTTTAGACTCCATAATCCCCATCCCAGACTCATATAAGTGATCCCCCCCTTCCCTTCCTGCCTGGTAGATTGGAGGTCGGAGAGCCCTCCACAGAAAGCTCAACTGGAGAAAGCACTAGTTCCATTACCTCTACTTCATCCCTCATTTGAGAGGCCCAGGATAGGTCTTGAATGTTGTTATCAAAGTCTCACCACTAACAATTCCTAAATGTCTTGCCCTAACCCTAGCACTCCATCCCCAACTCTTAGAAGAGTTTCCTCAAACTTGAGGCAGAGGGGGAGATATATATAGATATAGATAGATATAGATATATATATATACACCCATACATGCCTTCTCCCTTAATTCCTATTCGTTAGATGCAGCAAACCAATCCTTCAAAAGTGAAAGGCCAATAAAAGGGTGAAATATGTTTCCAGGTATTGAATTGGGGAGAAGATCAGATGGTATAGTGGAGAGATTCAGCCTGAAGTCACTCATGTTGGCTCGTTAAAGTACCAGAATCCCCCCAAAATTCAGAGACCCCTAAAATGGCCCCAGATCATCAGAATTCTAGGGTCATTTGGGGAGAAGAAGGGTGAGAGGATGACAGAAGTAAATCATATTTTTGGGAGATGTATCGAGTTTGGTTTGCCTGAAAGCTTTTATGATGTGCCATTTTAGGAGATACCAACCCAGTTTAGAGAAGTATCGGGGTGCTATTTCCAGCTCATCCCCAGACTCCGGGGTAGATATAATTGTTGAGTCAGCAAAGCCTCCTTTCCTCTTCAGCCCCCTTTCCACTATTTTCATTGCTGCTCCTCTGCCCTTGGCCCTTCACTCCCTCCCCCACCTCCCACTAATATTCAGGTCTTTTCTCCCAGCAGAGTAAACAATCGATAGACTAATTCACGCTAAGTATTAGGGACTCAATATGTTACTCCTCTTAGAGACAATTCCATTTATTTTTGAAAGAAGAATCACAGAAAGGGAAAGAATGTTTTACTCAAATGAACACAATTTAGAGGTAGAATTTCCGTCACTAAAGAATAGTAGGATGGAGAGACTTTGGGGAAGCCAAGTTTTCCCCACATCACTCAAATTACAACACACAGGCAATTATCTATGCTTACTAGCATATGGCCAGCCCTGCTGCCAGCCTCCCCACTCCCCACATTCATCTATTCTCTGATAATTCTCAGGATTTGGCTAATGCTGAAGTGACTGGTGACTCATGACATGGTGGAGTGAGGCAAGAGAAGGACTTCGAGGTTCCTGGAGCTCCTGAATTCCCCCGAGCTCTACCTCCATGTTTGTCAAGTACACCATTACACTTCCTTCCCTCCACGGGGCCATAGAAAATAGTTTGTGGAGAGGAAGATATTTCCCTATCTCTATAATTCTAGCCAAATATTTGCTGCGGATCATTTCTGTGAAAAAGGTTTCTGACCAGTTGTGTGCAGGTTACTCAACCCTATTCCAGAGAAGTCCTAGCTGTTACTCTCTGGTTTTCACCCTGACAATCCACAAATGAATCTTGCTAGTGTCTATCACCCTTAATGCTAGTGTCTTCTCTTCTTGATTATCTCTAATTTATCACACACACACATCTTTCTCTCTCTGTCTCTCTCCCCCATTAGTCTGCCCTTTCTTATATGTATCCCCAGTGCTTAGCATAATGCCTGGCCCATCGTGAGTACTTAATAAATGTTTATTGACTGATTAACTGAACTGACCTTGTTTTGAAAATACAAACCGTCTGGGAGCAAAATTATGGGGCTGGATAGATCATGGGATTTGCAGATACAGAGCTGGAGAAGACCTTAAAGTCTAATCTGTACATTTTATAGATGAGAAAATTGAGGTTTAGAAGGTATGACTTGGGACAGCTAGATGGTGTAGTGGCTAGAGCACCAGGCCTGAAGTCAGGAGAACCCAGGACAAATCACTTAACCCTAATTGCTTTAGCCTCCCCTCCCCCCCAAAAAGGCATGATTTGCTTAAGGTCACACAGGTAGCACATAGTCAGAATTTGAACCCATCACTCTAAATATAGTGTTTTTGGTCCCCTATTTTATCCCTTTTCTATTCTCTCTCCGTCTGTCTCCGTCTCTGTGTCTCTCCTTCTCTCTCCCTTTCCCTTTCCTTCTCTCTCTTTTTTTCTCTCTCCCTCTCTCTGTTTCTCTGTCTCTCTTTGTCTCTCTCTGTCTCTGTCTCTTTGTCTCTCTCTGTCTCTGTCTCTATTCTCTCTCTCTTTTCTCTCTCTGTCTCTGTCTCTGTCTCTCTCCTATAAGCAAAAGATAAAGTAGGGAGAATGGCTCTTGCTGGGAGAGAGGAGGATTAGAAAAAAACTTGTTCAGCTCTTATGGGTAGAGTCCAAGGGACAACAACTGAGTTGAATTTCTCGTGGCCTTTGGAAAAATGGTTTTAACAATTATAAAGTGACCCTTCATTTTCAAGAACTTGGGTTGGACTGGGAGGAGCATGCCACATAGTCACTTTTCACAATGTTTCTAGAGAGAATGGTCTAATGGAAAGATGCTTGATTTGAAATCTCAGGATTTAGGTTCGAACACTGACTCCACTACTTGTTACCTAAGTGGTTTGGGGCAAATAATAATTTCTCTGGCTCTCAGTTTCTTCATCTGTAAAATATGCAGCTGATGTCTAAGGTAACTTCTAGTTCTAAGTTTGTGATCCTTTAAGTCTGGATATGATTGTGTTTTCCTAAGTCCCAAACATCCCAGTGATTGATTCTGTCTTCAAGATACATAAGATCCATTATTTTATTAAGAGATATATGATAATTTGTCCCTGATACTCTTCTTTAGAAATCTCATGGGATCTCAGAATTTGAAGGGATCTCATTGACCACAAATCTAACCTATACTGGAAAACCAATAGCCACTACAATATTTTTCAACATGTGGTCATTCAGCCTTTCTCTGACTACCTTCAATGATAGGAAACTCACTCTTTTTTTGTTTTTAGTTTTCAACATTCACTTTAATAAGATTTTGAATTTCAATGTTTTATCTACTTTTTTCTCTTCTCTCTCTCCAAGATGGCAAACAATCTGATATAGGTTATAAAAATACAATTGTATTAAATATATTTCCACACTAAACATATTGTGAAAAAAGAATACTAACAAAACCATGAGAAAGAAAAAAAATAAAACAAATAAAAATAGTATGCTTTAATCTACATTCAGACTCCATAGCTATTTCTCTGGATGTGGACATTTTCCATCATGAGCCTTTTGAAATTATTTTAGATTATTGCATTGCTGAGAAGATGTGGAAAAAATTGGAACATTAATGCATTGCTGGTGGAGTTGTAAACTAATCATATCATTCTGGGGAGCAAGTTGGAATTATGCCTAAAGAGTAATCAAACTGTACATAGCCTTTGATCTGCCTGTATACTAGATTTTTTCCCCAAAGGAATCATAAAGAAGGGAGAAGGATCCACAGGTACAAAAATATTCATAGCAACTCTTTTTTTTGTGGCAAAGAATTGGTAATTAAGGGGATGCTCATCAATTGAGGAGTAATTGAACAAGTTGTGATATATGAATGTAATAGAATACTATTGTGCTATTAGAAAAGATGAACACATAGATTTCAGGAAAACTTGGGAAGACACAAAATGAACAAAATCAAGAGAACATTGTACATAGTAACAGCAACATTTTAAGATGATCAACTATGACAGACATTGAACATTTTCCTTTTCTGTCATATTATAAAATCTGACAGGTGTGAGGTAGTGTTTCAGGAACTCATTACTTTATGAGACAACCCTTTGAGTTATTAGGAAAATTTTTCTTCTATCAAGCATCTTTGAAACTTTCACCCACTGCTTCTACTTCTACCTTCTGGAACCAAAATAGAATAAGTCTAATTAATTCCACTTTCCTATGATAGTCTTTCAGAAGATTTCTCCTGAACCTTCATCTTCTCCAGGCTATCTCCATTTCCTTCAGTTAGTTCTCAGATGGCATGGACTCAAGGTTCTTCATCATCTTGACCATCTTCCTCTGGATGCTCTGCAGCTTATTCACGTTCTGCCTAACCTGTAGATCCTGAAACTGAAGTCTTTCAGATGTGACCTGACTAAGGGAGAATACAACAGAGTACCTTCCTATTCCTGGAAGCTCTGTATCTTGATGTGGCCCAAAATAACATTAGGGTTTTTTCCTGAACTCGAGTTAAAAAACCAGATCTTTCTCAGATGAACTGATGCCCAGACATGCCTCCTATTACTTGTATTTATGACGTTAATTTAAAAAAAATGAATCCATCAGTTAGAAAATAGCTAAACAAGTTGTGGTACATGATTGTGATGGAACACTATTGTGCTATAAGAAATTCTGAGTAGGATGGTATCAGAAAAACCTGGACTCATATGAACTGATACAAAGTGAAGTGAGCAGAACCAGGAGGACATTTGGATACAGTAACAGTAATAATGCAAGGATGATCAATTGTGAAACTCTTAGCTATTTTCAACAATACAAACAACAATACAAATATCCAAGACAATTCTGAAGGAACTATGATAAAAATGCTATCTATTACCAGAGAAAGAACTGATGGAATATGAATGCAGATCAAAGCATACTGGATTGTTTATTTCTTTTTTAATCTGTTTTCTTTCCCAATATGACTAATATGGAAATATGTTTTGCATGACTGCATGTGTATAACTTTTATTAAACTGCTTGCTTTCTTAACTGGGGAGATATGAATGGAGAATGGGAGAGAATTTGAAACTCAAAATTATTTTTTAAATGAAAGTTAAAATTGTTTTTACACATAATTAGAAAATGAAAAATATTAAAATAAAAAATCCAAGTGGGAGACATTACATCTATCACTCTGAAATTCCATCCTATTATATTCCATCAAATCTATCATAGATCTATTAATCAAGATATTTCTTTGCCCTTTGGCTAGCCCTTCTTTTTGTGTGTTCTTCAAATTAGACAATGATGCCATCTATGCCTTTATCTAAATGGCTGACAAAATTGCTCTATAGAGTAGGGACGAAAGAACAGATCCTTGGAGTAATCTTTTAAAGTCATTCTCACAAGTTGATATGCAGCCTTTGTAAACCAATTAAATTCAGCCAGTTTCAAATCTAGCTAACTGTATTATCTCATTCATCCCCCAAATATTATCTCAATGCAGATTACTCTCAAATCTATATCTTAGGTCCTGACCTCTATTCCTACACTTATCCACAGTCCCCTGGTTCTTCATATTCAAATATCCAAAATGAAGGTTATCATCTTCTTAAAATTATTCTTCCTCCCAGTTCTAATGATCTTGTGATGAAGAGAGCCATATACACCCAGAGAGAGGACTGTGGGAACTGAGTGTGGATCACAACATAGAATTTTCACTCTCTTTGTTGTTCTTTGCTTGCTATTTTTTCCCCTTCATTTTTCCTCTTTTTGATCTCATTTTTCTTGTGCAGCAAGCCAATTGTATAAATATGTATAGAAGAATTATACATGTTTAACATATATCCATATGCTAATATATGTTAATATAATCCCATGATTACTTGATTTAGGGGAGGGGGTGGGGGAAAGGGGAGGAAAAATTTAGAACACAAGATTTTGCAAGGGTCAGTTTTGAAAAATTATCCATGCATCGTGTTTTGAAAATAAAAAAGATTTAATAAAAAAAAAGAAAAAAGAAAAAAGAAAAAGAAAGATTCAGCTACTAAAATAAATCAAAAACATTATTCCTTCTCCTGACTTTATTTCTGTCCATGACACCACTCTGTAACTGCCACATGTATAATGTTGAGGTTATCTTTGGTTATTTCCTCTCCCCAATCTTTCACAGATAATCAACTAAAGTTCTGACCATCTCTTCCATCTATCCCCTCTTCTCTATTTCCATGGTCACCAACCATGATATGCATTTGCTTGGAATATTGTCTTGGTTCTGCTCACTTCACTTTTCATCAGTTCACGAGTCCAGGTTTTTCTAAAACCATCCTTTCCCCTTCCTTTCTTTGTTTCTTCCTTCATTCCTCCTTCCCTCTCTTTTCCCCTTCCTCCCTTCCTCTTTCTCATTTTCCCTCCCGCTCCTTCCCTCTCTTCTTCCTTCCTTCCTTCCCTTTTTCCTTCCTTCCTGCCTGCCTGCCTAACTTCTCCCTCCCTTCCAATTCATCTTTTCTATGGCCAACAGACTAATTTTCCTCATGCATGGATCTGATCACAATCATTCCTCCACTCAAAAATATTCCATAATTTCCTATTCTTTACTGGCTAATATTCAGGTTTCTTTGCCTGGCATTCAAGGACAACTTTGCACAATATGTTATCCCACTGCCTTTCTAACCTAATTATTTCCCCTATTCTCTAGTTCAACTAGGCTACTTTCTGTTCTTCAAAATACCAATTGTTTTCCTTTTCCTATGTTTTTGCTTTCCTTTTCTGTATGGGTTAAACATGATAAAAAATGGTACAACATCCATGAAGCCTTCCTCAATGACTCATTGGTAACAGCATGTCTCTTGGGCCTCACATTATTTCAGCCATCCAATGTAATTATCATGTAATATTATATTTATGGTAATATATATTTGATTATTAACCTCTCACTAAAATGTAAGTTCCATGAAGACAAAGACCATGTCTAATCTTAAATTTGTTTTGTTTTTTACAGTGTCTGGCATATTGATTTACACAAAATAATTGTGTTTGTTGAATGAATGTGTTATAGGAATGTATTAATGACTATACTTCCCATAACGTTAGAGCTCAGGGAATTCATTTGGAGGAGCTCCCAGTACTTCATTTTCCCCAGGGGACTTATGGGGTCTGAATACAACGGGCTTTCATCAGAAGTCACAGACTCTGTGTAAGAATGACTGACTGACTGAAAGAATGAATGAGTATTTATTTTTTATTAAGTGCTTACTATGTGCCAAAGAACTGTCTTAAGAACTGGGTATACAAATAAAAAATAAGACAGCTTTTACTTTCATGGATAATAGTAAAAACTCATATTCTAAACTGATGTGGGGGAAGAGAATGGAGAAAGACAATGCGCAGAAACTTGAGCAAGGCAGAAGGCAAAGTCCAGATTCTTAGGTTGGATCATCAGCAGAGATTGCAAAGCTTGGGGATCTGGAGGGAGAAGAGGCAGAGCAGATGATCAGGTTTGCTGGTCTACCATTTTAGCAGAAGAATTGTAACTGGTTACACTCTGCTCATCAAAAAAAATTTTTTTATTAAAACTTTATTTGCAAAACATACACGTGAATAATTTTTCAACATTGACCCTTGCAAAGCTTTCTGTTCCAAATTATCCTCTCTTCCCCCCTTCCCTCCCTTAGATGGCAGGAAGTCCAATACATGTTAATATGTTAAAGTGTTAAATCTAATATATGTATACATATTTATACAGTTATCTTGCTGTACAAGAAAAATCAGATCTACAAGAAAAAAAATCTGAGAAGGGAAACATAATGCAAGCAAACATCAACAGAAAGTGTGAAAATGCTATGTTGAGGACTCACAGGCCTCTCTGGGTGTATATGGCTTTCTTCATCACTGAGCAGTTGGAACTGGTTTCAAACATATAATTGTTGAAGAGAGCCATGTCCTTCAGAATTGATCATCATATAGTCTTGTTGTTGCCGTGTATAATGATCTCCTGGTTCTGCTCTTTTCACTCAGCATCAGTTCATGCAAGTCTCTCCAGGCCTCTCTGAAATCGTCCTGCTGGTCGTTTCATACAGAACAATAATATTCCATAACATTCATATACCATAATTAATTCAGCCACTTTCCAATTGATGGGCATCCATTCAGTTTCCAGTTTCTAGCACAGGGCAGCCACAAACATTCTTGCACATGTGGGGCTCTTTCCCTCTTCTAAGATCTCTTTGGAATATAAGCCCAATAGAAACACTGCTGGGTCAAAGGGTATGCACAGTTTGATAACTTTTTGAGCATAGCTCCAAATTGCTCTCCAGAATGGTTGGATACGTTCACAGTTCCACCAACAATGTATTAGTGTCCCAGTTTTCCCACATCTCCTCCAACATTCATCATTTTCTTTTCCTATCATCTTAGCCAATCTGAGAGGTGTGTAGTGATATTTCAGAGTTGTCTTAATTTGCATTTCTCTGATCAATAGTGATTTGGAGCAACTTTTCATATGACTAGAAATAGTTTTAATTTCATCATCTGAAAATTGTCTGTTCATATCCTTTGACCATTTATCAACTGGAGAGTGGCTTGAATTTTTATATATTTGAGTCAATTCTCTCTATATTTTAGAAATGAGGCCTTTATCAGAACCCTTAAATATAAAGATGATTTCCAAATTTATTTCTTCCCTCCTAATCTTGTCTGCATTAGTTTTGTTTGTACAAAAACTTTTTAACTTAATATAATTAAAATTATCTATCTGCTGTTCAATTAAGAGTTCCAATTCTTCTTTGGACACAAATTCCTTGCTTCTCCACAAGTCTGAGAGGTAAACTATCCTATGTTCCTCTAATTTGCCTATAATATCACTCTTTATGTCTAAATCATGAACCCATTTAGATCTTATCTTGGTATGTAGTGTTAGGTGTAGGTCAAGCCCTAATTTCTTCCATACTAGTTTCCAATTTTCCCAGCAGTTTTTGTCAAATAGTGAGTTCTTATCCCCAAAGCTGGGGTCTTTGGGTTTGTCAAATACTAGATTGCTATAGTTATTGCCTATTTTTCCCTGTGATCTTATCCTATTCCACTGATCAACTACTTTATTTCTTATCTGCTCATCAAAATTAAGTAAATGACCAGAAGCTCCCTCTTCTCTCCAATTCTTTATCTCAATTTATTCAGAAACCATCTGCCATTATCTCCTCCTTCACTATAGTTTCACACAAAGAGGATTTGCCTTCTCCTTGGCGAGGCACAAGTGTTCCCATACCACCTCTTCTTTTCCAGAAGATGATTCCTCCTATCAGCCATATTTAGTCATTAATCTTTGATTGTTCCTTTCCTACTGGGTGGTTCCCTACTGCCTACAAACATGCTCATGCCTTCCCCATCCTTAAAATCTCATTTGATTCCTCCATCCCCACTAACTATTGTCCCACATTTCTCTCTCCCTTTTGTGTTAAAACTCTTTGAGAAGTCCTTCTACGTTACATGCTTCCCCTTTCTCTCCTCTCATTCTCTTCTTAACTTTTGGCAGTTTGGCTTCTGACCTAATCATTCAAACAAAACTACTATCTCCAAAGTTACTAATGATTTCTTAATTACCAAATTTTTCATCTTTTTTGACCTCTTGGTAGCCCTTTGACACTCACTGTTGACCATCCTCTTCCTGGAAAGCCTTTCTCTTTAGGTCTTGTAACACTGCTTTCTTTCTTCATTCTCTTGCAGGAGAGAATTTAGACCTGGACAAGTAGAAGAGAGTCTTCTGCCTCTTAGATATCCTTTATACATATTACACTTAACATGTTCACTATCATTCTTCCCAAACCTTCTCCTCGTCCTAACGTTCTTATTATTAGTGATAACAGCATCATCTTTTCAGTCATCCAAGTTCACAACTTGGGTACCATCTTTTCCTTTCCATCTTCCCTCACTTTTTGAAGGGAATACTCTTGGTGGTGTCCAGTATGTAATGAAAGGAATTTACCTGTAAAGCCTGTTTGTCAGTTGTTGAGAATGACCTGCTCAAACTAGAAGATGGAGAAAACCTCTTATTGTGACTGAAATGTTTTAATTACTAAGAGAGTAAAATGAGAGGTACTCTGTGGTAAAGACAATTTCTCTACCTAGAGCATCATTGTGTTCTTAGGGTGCTTCCCTTGGGGAACCATTTTCATTATAGGAAAACCAAATTAGTTAAATATGTGGAACAGTTTTATTCTATTACTTTTCCAATCGCTTTATTCCTGATGAAATGTTTTCCTTTAAAAGCAGATGTTCATAGTCTTTAGTGTTCAAATGGAGTTTAGATAATTTTGGAGGTATCTGATGCAGTTGGGGGTTTCAAGTTACCAAAAGATACACTTTAATTCCAAAATATTCCAGAAATATTTTGGAAATATTTCCAAAATACTAATCTATAGAAATTACTAATCTGTAGAAACTCTAGAATGCAATAACAAGCAGGATGCATTTTTAATGACTATTAACAGGGAAAAGTCTCCACTTAATTTGTGGTGTTGGGCCAGAATCTTTTTAAAGATGACTTTACAAACTAGGATTAATTCTAAGCAAAATCATGAAGTAGGCAAAACTTGTTCTTTCTACCCTTTCTTCTCCTTAAATATCCCTTCCAGATTTTGAGATCCCTTATATTTTCTTTCCTCTGCTCACCTGGTTCTCCACATGGCCCTCCCCTTACAGACCTTTCCTTGCCCAGTAGTGCATCCAATGCTCCAATTTTATTTCTTTCCTTCATGCTGTCATTTCAGTCAGCTACCAAAGGGCTAGAATATGACCAACTGTTTCACATTAAGAGGTTAAAGATTAATGACAACTTACTATTACCCTATCTAGGAGCATTAGACTTTAAAAGAGACAGCCTGGAGAAGGAAATACTTAAAGGGAATCACTCTGTAATGGGGGATTTAAAGATATTTGATAGGTAGAATAAAGGTGGAGAAATTGTCAAGGGTCCTGATTCTCCTTGAATAATAGAGGCAGGAAAATATGGGATATAGATTGGAGTGAGGAAGTCCTGTGTTCAAATCCTATTACTTTAGTTTTCTCATGTGTAAAAGAGGAATAAATACTATTTATAATATCTACCTCATATGGTTGTTATGAAGCACTTTGACAAATTTAAAGCACTAAGTGATTGTTATTTCCCTCCCTCACTCACCCATTGATTTCATCATCAACAATAGCTGTCCCAAATTTTCAAATGAATCCCAAGATGCCAGTGATTCAGTAATTCCCTCTAACAATGTAGATTGTAATCCATCTCCTGTTTGTCTGTTCCCTGTGACCCTTGTCCAAAGCTTATACAAATTTATCTAGATTTGCCCAAAGTGCTGACACTTTGAGGTTCCAATGTCATCTCTTACCTTTGCCAGCAAACCAGCCTATTTCCTCAGCATCCATTTCCTTGATAGCATCTGTACTTCTTGAAAGTACTCATTGGTTATATGCTGCAGTTTGCTCACACTCCTCTGCATTCTCCATTATTGCTCATTCATTTTTTAGAGATTGTTGTATTCCATCACTCTTATACAGCAACACTATAAGATGAATATAGTTATTACAAAGATAGGATTTTATTCCCATGGGAAACTTGGGGTCATTGAGAGTTTTGTGTTTTCCCAAAGGCAGCTTGACTGTTCCTTCTATCTATTCAACTATGGACCCACCTTGTTGTCCACCAGTATTGTCTGCACCAAGACACACATACTGATGGACACACTGTATGGGCTTTCTATACAGATGCATTTGATAATCTGGGTAATATACATTTTTTCAATTAGTCATACTTTCCTGTGTGAATGGTCAGGGTTAACTTTGGTATAGTTAGAGATAGTTATAGATCTCTCCAAGGAGGCTCCAAAATGTTATAAGGGTTCATGAAACCAGCATGATGTCATCCCCAAACAAGAGCAAATCGATGAACAAACTATCCACAGAGAAACCCTCTTCAATTCAGACTCTGTAATGGATCTCCTCTCCCACAATGGCTACACAGTTGGTTTGTATACTGTTTTATACCTTGCCTGATGTTTGTAATCACTGAACAAAGTTATTTTGGGGATCATTTCTTTAAAGGAATCTCAAATGATTTTTATGCATGGATGGGAGAAACTGCTGGAAAATAGAGCCTTTAAGTGGTATCCCAGCTATAGAATGGTTTTCCATCTTCTATGATCCCTTGGGCCTCCTTCCTTATTTAGTAGGTTTGTGGCAAGCCAGGTGCCAGTAATGCCTTTCACTCATCAATGGAAAAAAGTAGTTGCTGGAACTCAGATCTCCAAAAATCTGCCCAAAGTGAGTGGGAAGATCAGGGAGAACCCCTAAGCAAAATTGCTCTAGTGAATCAAATATTTTTATATATTCAACAAATAGCAAGCACTATGGAATCTAACTTCTATAAGGTATTTGTAGCATGAAAAAGACAGCATCCATGGTTGAATATCAATTGTGAATGCTTATTTCTTCCCCATTGACACCTCTTTGAAGATGCTCTCATTTTTTTTTTAATAGATTTTATATAGATGGGAAAGTAGACATACACAGAAGTAGTCTGAGGGTTTTCCTTCTCTCTGACATAAATTGCTTTTCATGTCTTTGGTACTTTCTAATAACTTCTAATCTCTTCTATAAACTCTTCCCTTTCCCATTTTTGTACCATTTCTACCCCTTCTATAGACACATTTGGTACTGTGATATTAGGGTCTGAGTGATGGCTCCAGTCTCCTTGATGACAAGAATAGATTGCAATCGCAGTCTTGATAGATCATTCCCATTTTCCTTGCATTTGTGGTCCTTACTTTATTTATTATTTTTTTTTTTTTTTGCTGAGGCAATTGAGGTTAAATGACTTGCCCAGGGTCACACAGCTAGGGAATGTTAAGTGTCTGAGGTCAGATTTGAACTCAGGTCTTTCTGACTTCAGGGCTGGTGCTCTATCCACTGTGCCACCTAGTTGCCTCTTCCATTTTTGCTCTTAACTGCTTCTGGGATGACTTTGCTCAGCTCTAGCCTTGTTAAGCTTTCTTTTAAACAGATTTTTACCTGTTATTGCTTTTCTCTGCTTTAAAAGATGATGCTACTTATCATTCATCATCTTTCTTCATATGATGTTATGAATAAGTTCATATTCTAAACTGGTGTTACATTTAGCTGCTATCCTCTGCTTGTTTTGCCAAGGTCCTTTCTGGGGGCCACTTGTGCCAAAAGAATTATAGAAGTTAAGCTTCTAAAAAAAATTATTGCAATGGATGATATCCATTTCCCATTTTCACTGATTATTTGTTAAAATAGTTCAGAATTGGGTTGTTTCATTCACAACTTTAGCAAAGTGGCAGGATTCAAAATTAATCCACATAAATCATCAGCATTTTTATATATTACCAACAAAGTTCAGCAGCAAGAGATACAAAAAGAAATTCCATTCCAAATAGCAGATGATAGGATAAAATATTTGGGAATCTATCTGCCAAGGAAAAGTCAGAAACTATACGAACTAAACTACAAAACACTTTCCACACAAATAAAATCAGACCTAATCAATTGGAAAAATATTAAGTGCTCATGGGTAGGCAGAGCGAACATAATAAAAATGACAATACTACCCAAACTAATCTACTTATTTAGTGCCATACCAATCAAACTCCCAAGAAATTATTTTACAGATCTAGAAAAAATAGTAGCAAAGTTCATTTGGAAGAACAAAAGGTCAAGGATTTCAAGGGGATTAATGAAAAAAAAGGCAGATGAAGGTGGCCTTGCTATACCAGATCTAAAACTATATTATAAAGCAGCGGTCATCAAAACCGTTTGGTACTGGCTAAGAAATAGAGCAGTCGATCAGTGGCACAGGATAGGATATCAGGACAACCTAGGCAGTAACCTTAACAATCTAGTGTTTGATAAACCCAAAGACCGCAGCTTTTGGGATAAGTACTCACTATTTGGCAAAAACTGCTGGGAAAATTGGAAACTAGTGTGGAAGAAATTAGGGCTTGACCCATACCTAACACCACATACCAAGATAAGATCTAAATGGGTTCACGATCTGGATATAAAGAGGGACTTTGTAAGCAAGTTAGAGGAACGTAATATAGTTTATCTCTCAGACCTGTGGAGATGGAATAAATTTTTGTCCAAAGAAGACCTGGAACTCCTAATTGAACACCAGATGGATAATTTTGATTATATTAAGTTAAAAAGTTTCTGTACAAACAAAACAAATGCAGACAAGATTAGGAGGGAAGCAATAAATTGGGAAATCATCTTTACATTTAACGGTTCTGATAAAGGCCTCATTTCTAAAATATATAGAGAATTGTCTCATATATAAAAGAATTCAAGCCACTCTTCAATAGATAAGTGGTCAAGGGATATGAACAGACAATTTTCAGAGGATGAAATTAAAACTATTTGTAGTCATATGAAAAGGTGCTCCAAATCACTATTGATCAGAGAAATGCAAATCAAGACAAACCTGAGGTACCACTACACACCTGTCAGATGGGCTAAAATGACAGGAAAAGATAACGATGAATGTTGGAGGGGATTTGGGAGGGCTGGGACACTAATACATTGTTGGTGGAACTGTGAACGGATCCAACCATTCTGGAGAGCAATTTGGAGCTATGCTCAAAAAGTTGTCAAACTGTGCATACTCTTTGACCCAGCAGTGTTTCTACTGGGCCTATATCCCAAAGAGATCTTAGAGGAGGGAAAGGGACCCACATGTGCAAGAATCTTTGTGGCAGCCCTTTTTGTAGTGGCTAGAAACTGGAAACTGAAGGGATGCCCATCAATTGGAGAGTGGCTGAATAAATTATGGGATATGAATGTTATGGAATATTATTGCTCTGTAAGAAATGACCAGCAGGACCATTTCAGAGAGGCCTGGAGGGACTTGCATGAACTGATGCTGAGTGAAATGAGCAGAACCAGGAGATCATCATACACAGCAACAACAGTATTACATGATGATCAACTCTGATGGACATGGCTCTCTGCAACAAAGAATTGTCTCAAACCAGTTCCAATTGTTCACTGAAGAAAACCATATACACCCAGAGAGAGGGATATGAAATATGGACCACAACGTAACATTTTCATGATCTCTATTGACATTTGCTTGCATTGTGTTGCCTTTCTCTGATTCTTTTTTTTCTTGTAGATAGGATTTTTCTTGCATAACTTCTCAAGCATTTCAACATTATTAACATGTAGTGGACTTCCTGCCATCTAGGGGAGGGGAGGGGACTGGGGGTAAAATTTGTAATGGAAAGCTTTGTAAAGATCAATGCTGGGGAACTACCCATACATATGTTATACAAATAAAAAGCTTTAATTAAAAAAAAGAATTGGGTTGTTTCAAATATATGCTTTATCTTCTCATTTTTCTTGCTTTTTATTAATTCTGACCTTCTTAATTTTGTTACTTATTTTTTTAACTGATTCTAATCAGCAACTTATTTGTAATTTAAAGATAAGTCATTTGCCTAGGAACAATGAAGAGTTAAGTGACTTGCTCATGGTCAAATAAGCTAGTAGGTATTAAACAGGACTTTGAATCCAGGTCTTTCTGACCCCTAGATAGGGCTTTATGTACAACTGTCTCATTCACCAGTTATTACTATTATTAAACATATCATCTAGGTGAGATTTTCAATACACTCTCTTCCAAAATTTTTCAAGTGCTCTGGATTGGTAAGTCAAGAGTTAAAAGCATTTCTCAACCAATGGCCTAAAAAGTTAGTTACATAGCATTTTAAGGTTTTCAAAGCACTTAATACACAAGATCCCATTGGTGGTATTATTATGATTCAAAGCCTGGTTTTCTAAGTACTCCCTAGTCTACAGACTTTCCCAACCCTAATAAGAGATCAGTGAAGCAGCTGTCAAACGGTAAGATCACATGATAAATTGGGGATGGAGTGGGGTACTGGGGTAGGGGAATCTCCCAGTGTTCCACTTTCCACCACCTTTAACTCTGAAGTCTCCTATCTCTTCTAAAGCTGAGACAGTGAACATAGCAGAAGGTCTGGGCCCTTCAACCTCTTCCTCAGATGGTGGAGAGGTAGATACAATTGAACAATGGAACCACACAATTTAGACAGCACTTTCCCATTGTTTTCAGGAAGTCAACAGAGAAGTAGGAGACTGTAAATTGCTTTTCAGAGGCAGTTTGACTTCATGCATTAAAAAAAAAAAAAAAAAAAAAAAAAAAATGACAGGCAGGGGCAAACAACCACCCTTTCAAATAATGGGGGAAAATGCAGATATTTTCAGGATATCCCAGGAGAGATGGATCTGCTTGTTCAGGGACACAAATTAGGTGTAGAAAGTGCATGAGAATGCGTGTGGTGGTGGTTGTACTATAACTTCTCACAATCACATTGGGCAAATCTCAAAGGGAGCCATTAGAAAACAGGAATATTCAAGTTAGCAAGAATTCACTTTGGAAGCAAACCTTCCAAAAATACCATCACGGGCTTCTCCCTGATCTTCCTACTCACTTTGGGCAGATTTTTTGACATCTGAGTTCCGGTAGCCACTTTTTTCCATCGATGAGTGAAAGGCATTACTGGCACCTGGCTTGCCACAAACCTCCTAAATAAGGAAGGAGGTCCAAAGGGTCATAGAAGATAGAAAACCATTCTATATCTGGGATACCAAAGCAATGAGTAATAATGGCATTTCCCTTTTCAGTTACTTACATTTTGGGGTATTGCATAAAAAAGCAATGTAAAATTCCTGTGTCAAGATCTAAATAGGGTTCTAACATCATAAAAGGTCAGTGAATGGTGGTAACTTCAGAAATCAAATTAGGGATGATGAGCAGCATCACACACAGAAATCAAAATGGCAATATGGATTCTGAAAACCATATAATTGGTAAGTCTATGCAGTTAATATTATATAAAGCCCTCAATGAATATTTGTTTGATGACAACTTCTTCACAAGTCAGGGAGCTAAGAGATTCTTTTTCCCAACAGCTCCTCAAAACTATTTTCAATTGTGTATTTAAAAAAATAAACACAATTTCAAAAAAGTGGAACAATATGAGAACAGGGGAAAGATCAGAGAGGGAGATAACTGATGCCAGAATGAAAACAAAGCTCCAGTTTAAAGATAAACCAGTTCTACTTAAATCTCAGAGTAACTGATAATGGCAGTGAGGGAAGGGAATAATGGCCTGGAAATCAAATAACTCTAGGTTCTAGGCCTGATTTGATTATGCTATCTAGCTTCAGGAACAACTTGGACCTTTTCCTTCATGTGTAAAATATGATAGTCTGATTAGATCATCTCCAGCTACAAGAATCTATGAAAATTCTCTAGCTATTACTATTACCTAGGTCCTAAAATAGAGGTTAAATTACTTGCCCATAGTCATCCACCCAATATCACAATGGAGACTCCAACACTGGGTTTCTTGCCATCACAGCCTTTCAGCAATGTTTAGTATTTCTGTTGACTTTTATCACAGAAAGAAAGTTGGAAGAGTCCCCAGAGGCTGTCCAATCCAAGCCCTGCTTGAAAAAGGAAACCCCTTTGCAAACCACCCAAGTAGTCTTCAAAATATACAAATTGTGCATATTTTTGTCTCCTCTCAATAAGACTATAGACTCTGATCAAGGTTCAATACACATTTGGTTGAATTACTAAATTTTAATTAATCATGATCAGAGAAAGCCATTACATTTTCAACACTCTAAATTGTAATATAGAGCACATTCAACAACTCACATAGATGGAAAAAGGAAAAAAAAAAAAACAACAACCCGCAAACATAACTATCCTTTTAACTGTTTATTGTATAATATAAAACTACAAAAGTAAGACTGCTTATTTCCATGTACATTTATCCAATTGTTTAGATTACAGCCCATACCTACATGTGAATACAGTAATCTGGGTTCAGATGTATATGTCTGTAATATTGCATAGAAAAGGCACAGCTCTAAGGTCTGTGGGGGAAATTACAGCCTCTTTTTTGACAACACGCCCTTCTCAACAGCCATACACCAAACATTTCACACTATTTACACCTTTTCCAGAATCTTTGCTGTTTACATGTATGGATTACATTTATCTTCAATAGTTTTCTTCCCAAAAGTGCAGAATCTTTATTAATTTTATTGTTTTCAGCAAAATTTTAAATTGGCTCATTTTCAAGAATCATTCGGCTTCAATTTTAAGAAGCACCGAAAGCCTTTTGAAAGCATGTAGGTCATACAAACCTCTCTAGTAGGATCAATGTACCCGAGTGTGGCAGAAAATTAACCGTTTCTCATCCAAAACACGTTGAATGTGAAGATTTGAATTTTGGCAGGCAGTGTAAAGATCAGATCTGCAACAATAATTTTGAAGCAATCCAGGACAAGAAGAAACAGCAGAATAACCCACCCTCCCACCCCACTGCACAAAAGAGAGGGGAGGGTTGGTATTTTTCACTAGTCATATAAGAAGGGTGTCCCAGGGAATTTCTAATTCGTTACTTATTACAGAGGTGATTCATAAATTTAAGCTTTAAAAATGATCTGAAACACTATCTACTACTGCTTTTCAGAGTTTATTTACTTCAAGAAATGTTCTTTTTTTCTACTTCAGAGCAGTGAGGGTGCTCCAAAGGAATGCAGTATTTAAATGCATGAGCTGACAATGAATGAGAAAGACACTCAAGGTATATCTGAGGTTTGTTTCTGACCCTTTGGCGTGAACGAGCATGTCAATTTGGTTGCTCCTTCCTTGATAAAGGGAAAGCAGTGCTATTAAAAATCTTTTAAAAAATCGACCCTTTTAATGGTTTCCCTAGAAATTTGGGGGCTAAAACAATCTTCATCCATACCTTTTGCATATTTCAAAGAGACCCACATTAGAAAAGAGTAAAAATAAATGTGAACCGTGCATACCATGAAAAGAACCCAGTTCATTTTCTGAGTCTGGCTCTGATCCCCTTTTTAATACAGATTTACATTCCTACAAGAGAATACATTCCTACCATACATTCTGTACATGTTACAATCCAGATGTTGTTAGCTTCACAATAAAATAAATATATTTACAAAGAAAAAGGAATAAATAACTTATGAAAAAAAATCACTTCAAATTCAAAGCTTTTTCATTCTGCTCTCATCTTGTCACTTCATTGCACATCATTGTCAATAAATGTCACTGCCACCCCCCACACCCACCCCTACACCCACCCAAGCCTGGCATGTGTCTTTTATAAAGGCTCCTCAAACTGCATGTTGACTCTGAACTGGTTCATGATGCCCAGATTATAAAAGGAAATGTTACTGCTGAAGAATGGAATCTTCGGCAAGTATGTCCCTGTAGAGCGGGGCTTAGAGACCACAATAAAGATTTTTCTGTCCTTCTGGTACATCATTTTGTAAAAATAAAAAATAAAAATTCAAAACTTGATGGCTCTGCCCTTTTAAAATGTACTACTCATTTCCCTCATCTTCCTTATTAAAGTGTGCGTGCATATGCATATATGTTGATAAATGCACATGTACAAAATACACCCATTCACACACCTACACATATGCATACATATATATACATATATTATGTATAGGCATATATATGTGTATAAGCATATCTTGACACACATATATTCATTCTCTGTTTTTAACTCTGTCTTATAAATACAGGATTTTCAAAGTAAGTCTCAGGGAACACACTTCATTGCTTTGGAAATGGTGTTCTTTTGAACTATTGCCTAACATATGGTATTTGTTTAAATACACAATTTACTAATCCAACGAAAGTGTGGTTGTTCTAAGTTACTGTAAATCAGTTTTCAACAATGGTAAATCAATTGCTTACCATGTTATTGTTCTGAACAATCAGCACTATTGTACCTACACACACACACACACACACACGTGTGTGTGTGTGTGTGTGCGTGTGTATGTGTGTGTATAGCTTGTAGCTATTTTCCTAGGTTCTCCAATTATAGAAATCTTGGGATCTGAGGGCAGGATTGTTTTTTGACAAGGAAGAGAAGAGCCAAAATGGAGCAATCACAACTGGATGGGATGCAAAATAACATAATCCCTATTCCCGTTTTCTCAACTGAATATGGTCCCTAATCCTACCAAGAGATCATGCCTAAATTGTTTGAAGTATCAAAAAAAGTTATGGGTGTTTAGGTAGTTTGTTAGGAAACTACAATTCTATTAGTTTCTTGCTGCTTCAATGAGTTGATAAGTCTTTTAAAACAAAACTCAAGGGGGATGAAAGTAAACTAGGGTCCAGAAGGATTTTACACATGAACCTTTTACTTATATGAGTAATTCATCTGCTTTGTCATGTGCATTATATTACTATGTAGACTATCCATGGCCTGTTTAAAGTGCCATTTTTATAAAGTTATCCTTTTAATAGACAGAAAATACCCAATTTCATCCATGGCAAGAAGCGAGCAGAACTGATGACTGAATATTGTCAACTGACAAAACAAAACAAAAAACCCCATAATTTAAATTTTCTTAAATAAATATAAAAGTTATTCCTAAAGAAGCCATATGCATTTTCAACAATATAGGTTGCAACTTGCACGCAACAGCTAAAGTACCATGGTGGGAAGGGGGAGGGGGAGAGAGAAGGGAGGAAAGCCCTAAAATGCCATAAACTATTTCAGCAACAGGCATGATACATTGCAAACATTTTTAAATTAAATGTACACCACAATGAATAAAAACGCTATTGGTGCAGTAACGAAGACTTCTCAGGTGTTATGGGAGGGGAAGGAAGAAACATGCATAGAAAGCTGTGTTTGTATATTCTGGTACAACAGGCCTATAAAGTGTAAAGCAGTTAACGCAGTTGATAAAAGAAACCAACCACGATGGAGACGCCAAGTGATGTAACGTGACTAACTCCAGTTTCCACAGCAATGGATATTAAAGTTAGAGTCCATCCAGTGCAGATAAGAGATGAGCTTCACTGCAGTAATACTGAAGATGCCATTTTCAGCACTTATCAACAGAGTGAACAAATGCTCCAAGGAAGGGGGGAGAATGGAGGAAGAAGAAAGGTAATAAGATGATTCAAATAAATGATGTATGCCTTTTAAAAATGCAATTAAAAACAAAATAAACTTACTCTTAATAGGTATTTTCATTCCAAAAATGATTGATTTATAATAAAATTCAGTTCAGATGTAAATGATTTTCTAGAAAGCTAATTAAGTTCAAGTCACAGAGAAAATTATGTTAAAATGAAACATTTGGGTTCAATTTTTAAAAAATTAAAAACAGTAACTTGGCATACATACTTGAAGGCTAAGTTTTCAGTAGCCTTCCTCTCAAAAGAGAAAGCTACAGAGAACTATCACTGAGAACCCAAGTTTCACAGCTATTTCCTGCCAACTGCTTAATACAAGTTTTATGAGTAGACATGGCTCTAGGTTTAGAAATCACAGTAGTATACAGGTGTTTTTATACCAGGGAGTTGGTACTTGTAAAACTTGGGTGAAATATCTCCTGGCCCTTTCTTAAAGCACTGTGTGTTTGCGTTTAGGGATATCAACTGCAGATTAATTTGATCTGATTTTCTCTTTGCACCATACACATATAAAACATTACAACTCTGTATAAAAGTACAAGTGCATCTTGTACATTTGAAGTATGCAGGAACTATGTGAGCAAATCCTATCAAAATAGCTATTTTGTGTGTATAAACAGCATTTGTTTTTAGAAAAACAATATAATAAACTGCAGAATCTGTACAAAAATATAAAATAAATTTGGGCAGCAGTTTCTAAACAGCCATGTAAATGCAACACTTAAGAGGAGTAGTTAATGCCTCCAAAAGGCTGAATTGCTAAGTCAACCTACACAGGGCTAAAATGCCAAAAAAGATACTGAGATTATCTAAATAATAAATTTTTTACCTCTTGCAATAAAACTTATAGAAAAAATAGACAAATATGCACATGCAATTTACAGCTTTCCCCAACTTATTCCTTGTGCTTCACTTTTTTTTTTTGTAGTAACAATGTAGTAATATTGTCTTCAATATGGTATTCTTTCCTATACCAGGATATTAGGTCTTCTTTGAGGAACCACTTAAAAACACATTAAAAGTGGTCATACATGGAAGAAGGCACTCCAACTCTGCTTGAGGCAAAAAGTACTAGTGTGATCCTTTTTTTTCTGGAAAAGGCAAGCAAGGACGATGCATGCACAGTGCTGTGAATCTGTAGGGTTGTGAAAATACTACCAAGTGTGTATATACTGGTACAGAAAAAAAAGTCTCTAGGTTTTTATAGGTTTTACGACCCGACAAGCACCTCCATTATGTGATCCAGTTCTGTAAGGTCCATTTTGAAAGGCTGATTTGGGGTAACTGGTTGACTACTATAAGGAGCTAAAGTCTTCAGGAGGTCATCTGCAGAAACAGGAGCCATTTTGGAGGCTGCCCCCGTAGCAGAAGTGCAGGGGTCAAAGTCATACATTGATGTGTCTATATCAGCAAACAGAATGTCATCCAAGGTCAAGTCTGTCAGAAAACCCGTGGAAGTTGTTATCTCAAAGTTTCCAGGTAAAGAGTCCATGAGTTTGGAGTCAGTTGTTCGGCTCTCTTGGAGGCCCTCAGGCTTTTGAACATTAGACTCGCTGCAGTTTTCTTTTGAGCTGTCAATCGTCGCTACTCCTGTTGCTACTGCCTCGGTGGAGGTAGGTGTTGGACAGAGCTCCTCAATTTCGTCCAAGGCTGAGGAGAAGCTGTCCTTTTCTGGTTGGACGGTTGGAGGTGGTAGTTTCGGAGGACCGTTGGGTTGGACGGCCTGAGAAGTGCAAAAAGTATCGTCCTCCAGCAGAGAGGCTGGGGTGAGGCAAGATTCTAACGATGTAGTGTTTACCAAGTCAGCGGGGTGGGCTGGGGAGGAGGCGAGATGGCTAAAGGCGGGCTGGGCCTCCCGGTAATCGTCCCCCAGCGTGTCAGCTGGCTGAGAAGTGGTGATGAACACAGGTCTCAAGCTGCCTTCCTGTTTGAGTTCCTCCTGAATCCGCCTCAACATGTTGTTAATTAAAACTGTCTTCTGCAGGCTTGGCTCCGTCAGTGGCCTGTGGTTATAGAGTTTCATAAGGGAAATGTTGAAGATAGTCTGGCGCTGTAAGGTGTAGGACACCTTAGATGGACCATCAGTAGGAGACACAACTTTGCCTTCCAGCCCATCTTCATGCTCATCAAACTTCCGTTTTCCTCCTTTACCCAACATATATCTGCAAATAAGAGGAATTGAGAGAATGAAATTGGTGACCTGAATACTGATTTCTGTAATCAAAATAATCAGGCTATTAGATCAGACCCTAAGGAGCATACCCACTGCTATCAGAAAAGACCTAAGCATTTAACCTAGTGCACATATTTTAATAAGGCAAGGTTAAAGAGAAACATTTACACACTTAAAATTGAAGTAATCTAATTCTTATGTGCGCATAGATTAATTTTTAAAAAATTACTTGTTGGTCTGTTAAATGTACATTTTGAGAAATGTGTACAATACAGCCCAGTTGCTATGGAGACCATAACTTTGAACTTCCCATTTCATTCACTTCATGTAATTCTCAAGCCAAACATCATAAGTCTTCTGTCCTTCTCTTCTCTCCTCCGAGTAAATTTATACATAAAAAGACAAATGCCTCAGTATTATGGATTGAAAGAAACAGATATATTGCCTTTGATAATAAATTCATTGCACTATGAATACAATCATTGTATATATTTTGTAATACTGCAAATGCCATTGATTGAAAGGTATTGAATCAGAGTCAATGCAGGAGAAAAATTTACAATTTGGGGACCATTATATGTGACTAAATAATATCTGGATAGTTATATATACTTGTTAAAGTACAGTGAGATGCTTAGGTTCAACAGTAAATGACAAGAGAGATACAGGACTCTCCTTAGAAGGCCTTTCCAGAATCAAATGTAGGAACCTGTAGTATTCAGCTAAGCTGTGCTTTGGCTCAGTCTCATCTTATACATTTAAGATCTGAATAGAGCTGAATTAATTTCCAAGTCATTTTCTCTTGTTAGCTGCACTGTTGCCCCTGCTGTTAGGCAAGTTCTAAGTCAACAGAGTCCCTCTGCGTCCAGCTGAACAGACATATGTAGCCCTTAAGAGCTCGTCTAAACCATTTCATAGAGATGAACATCTATTTATTTTTTATTTTCTTAGGGGGAAATACATAAAGAAAGAGGAGTAAACATCACTATCTCCCATAGTAATGTATTCCAATTTTTAAGGAAACCCAACTACATTTTTCCTTATATCCACTCTAAATCACACTACAAATTTCTTATTTGTCAGAGGCCAACTTGGCCACTTTGTTTAAAATAACCCTTCCTACTCTCCAAGGATATTGTCATCTACCCTTCTATTCTCTAAATTAAATAATCCTAGAGCCTTTGCTCTAAGGTCTTATTTATAATCCTTTAATCATTTTGTTTCTAGTCACTAAACCCACTCCAAGTTCTCAATTTACCGCTAAAGGTGAAAAGTTTAAACCTGGATATATGACTCCTATAGGAAATAATATTAGGTAAAATATGGAAAAATCACTATGCCTTCTTTGATACCTAGTACCCAAATTTGTTGCCTTAAGAATATTTGCTGACTCAGCTCTAGTACTTTTCTAGAATCTTCAAAGATTACAAATGATTCTCCTTTTAAAACTCAATTTGCTTTTCTTCTATGTGGCATTTCTCTTAATAAATTTCTTAATGATAGTTTCTGCTGATTTTTCTAACATACCCTAGTTACTTTAAACCATAATCTTGTCTAGGGGATAGTGAATTGGCAAAGTTGAGTCAGTGCTAGCCTTGGAAGTCAGAAAAGCCAAGTTCAAATCCTGCCTCGGACAGACACTTATTAGCTATGTGGCCTTGGCAAATCATCTGTAAAATGGAGATGATAATACCACTTATCTTACAGTGTTGTGAGAATTAGATGAGATAATAGCTGTAAAGTACTTTATAAACCTTAAAACACTACATAAATGCTAGCTATTATTTTTTATTAAAGTGCCACATACTCCCTACTTTCAGACTGATTTCCTCTGGAAATTGAATGAACACAGTTCTTTATTTTACATCTCCTAGGTCACTGAAGAAAATGTTAAACAATAATGAGTTCACAATTGAGCTCTGAATAACAGGGAGAGTCTTTCTCCCTTTTCAGCTTCAAAGAAAGTTGCCTAATTAAGCCATAAATTAATTCTCATTTTTATCTCTGAATGGTCAATAGCTGACACAGAAAGAAAATATCCTGTTGTATTAACCCTGGAGAAATATTTTTAAAAGATTTAAAAAAAATCTTTGCTAGTAATTATTTATGTGGTCAATAAATAATTATTTGATTTCGAATGAAGTATGAAAGGTAAGGATTCCCTATATTATATTCAGAGAGGATATATTCTCCTCTGAAGTACTATTCTTCTAATATCTCCTCTTGAAGACAATGTCACTGAAACACAAGTTTTGTTATGTCTTATAAAGGCATCAAATACCAGCCTGTTGACATATTAGCTGTACTCTGAGTATCAGTCTTGGTAAATATAGAAAAGAGTATAAATGGAAGGCCAACACAGTGATGGATTTATTTTTAATAATGAAATGATAAAACTTATGAAATGGTAAAAAATACAAAATAGTCCTCACTCAGTTCTACTCCCCCCACCCCTATACACCCCTATATATATATGCTTCTTTGAGGGATAGTAGTAAAAAAGGGAGAGGGAAGCAGAGGATGCTAAGCATCTCACATTTCATAAATTGGCAATTAAAATTCATTTATCTGTTGAGAGTCTCAATGTTTTCTGTTTTAATAATATTCAGATAGCCATTCTTGTTATAAATTAATCCAGAAGAGAGAGCTCAAGATAAGTGGAAGGAAGGCTCTCAGGTACTCCTTGAGCAAATGAAGGAACTGGCAAAGTTTCTTTTTTTCTGCTTGTTTTCATTTTATTTGTTTTATTCAAGTTTTTAAAAATTAATCTATTCCCTCTGGTAACCCCTCCCATAAAACAAATGAAAAAACAAATAAACCCCCAAACCAAGTCCCTCAATACATATCTGAGTCTGCAAAAATTCCCATCTCAGTCATATTCAAAAATATATGTCTCTTTAGAGAGTTTGTTTCCTCCCCTGTCCAAGGGGAGGAAAAAAACATCATTTTATGGGACCTTGCTTTGCAGTACTTAACATGCTCAAGCCTACTTTAGGCCTAAATACTATAGCCACTTTTTAAAAAGAAGATTCCGATGGTACTGGACATTATAAGAACCTAATTATTTCACTAAAAAACAAAAAAAAATTGTGTTTGGTTCCCTTCCCCCCCCACCAAAAAAAAAATTGGGAAGTGATTAGTTACAGACAGCAGTTATTTCTGATTCAGTTGCCTGTGTGTTGTCAGATCATCAGCTGGTTAGACTAAAGGTCAAAGTAAACACTCAATTAGAAAGAAAGCATAAAAATGAAATGGTAGGACTGCCTGTGGTTATAGTAGCTCGGGCCTAACCTGTTTAGACAAGCTATCAATTACGAAAAATGGGAAAGGAATAAAAGCAAAGACTTTTCCTCTATCACCATTTCCTAGAGAAGTGACAAATGAAAAGACAGGGGCACAACAATGAGGTCAAAACAGTCCCAAAACTATTGAAGCTGGCAAACAATCTCTTAGCTAAATGAAGAGAGGCAGCCAAGAACAGCACTGTTTGGAGAACAAGATGATTTACAAAGAATTACAGAGGATGATGATGGAAGACAATAACTAGTATCATTACACCATACAAAATAATGAAAAACAGCTGAGAAAATAAAGCTCCATAGAGTTTGGTGTGATATCCAACTAAACTAGATTGTCTTGACAACGAATAAACAACAACAAAATATTTATTAAGAACTTACTATATGCCAAGCACTGTCTTAAGTGCTGAAGAAAAAAAAAGTGACCAAGAGTCCCTGCCCTCCAGGAACTTACAATCTAGTAGGAGGGGACAACACACATAGGAAAGTGGTGGCCAGAGCAGGGCATTTTAGTCCTGAAAGTTACAGGGATGGTGGAAAGGACTATAGGGAAGGGAAATGTCCCAAGATAAAACTAGAAGGCAATGAGTTCTAAATACATCTGTGAATTTTTCTTTTTTTTCCTTTTTTTTCCTTTCTTTCTTTTTTTGGTAGTGCTCTATCCTCATTAACAACACTTAGGAAATCATCAGTTTTGGAACCCACCACCTCAGCATCTAATATTTGGCATGCAGAATTGATAACATCATTTTAAAAGTGAGTTAGAAAAAAAGCAGCCAGACCAAAATACACAGAGAAAAAAATCTGTACTGAAAGTAACGAATTCTGAAAAGTACTCAGGGATCAACCTTCAAGATACTTCCAAGGAGAGGAATACTACAACAGAATGGGGGGGGGGGGAATACATGGTGTTTGTTTTTTTTAATGAGGGATAAAAAACCAAAACATTCACAATCAATAGCATGTCTCTTTTTCATCACCATGACATCTTTTAGAAAATTCTCTCTCTTTGACTTGAATGAACTGATGCTGAGTGAAATGAACAGAACCAGGAGATCATTATACACGGCAACAACAAGACTATATGATGATCAATTCTGATGGACATGGCTCTCTTCAACAATGAAATGTTTCAAACCAGTTCCAATTGTTCAGTGAAGAAAGCCATATTCACCCAGAGAGAGGGATATGAAATGTGAACCACAACATAACATTTTCATGCTCTCTATTGATGTTTGCTGGCATTGTGTTTCCCTTCTCAGATTTTTTTTCTTGTAGATCCGACTTTTCTTGCACAGCAAGATAACTGTAAAAATATGTACACACATACTCAATTTGTCAAGTATTTTAACCTATTTAACATGTAGTAGACTTCCTGCCATCTAGGGGAGGGGTGGGGACTGGGGGGGGGGGGAAATTTGTAACAGAAAGCTTTGTAAGGGTCAATAGTAAAAAATAATCCATACATGTTTTGCAAATAAAAAGCTTTAATAAAAAAAAAGAAAAAGAAAAAAAAAAGAAAATTCTCTCTCTCATACATAGAGAGCATCTTCAATAAAAAAAGAGATAATAGCCAATCTGGTCAAGACAGTTTTCTGAAATAGATACTATCTCAATATTCTATCACTGAATCTAAGAATTGGAAGGGCTCTTCCAACTACTACAACCCATAGCTGAAGAACAAACTTCTATAGAAAAAATCCTTAAACATTTTTTGTCATGGATCCCTTCTGACAGTGTGGTGAAGCCTATGGATCCTTTTTCTGAATGATGCATTTAAATGCATATATTAAAATGCATAGGTTTCCTGCAGAGGTAACCAGAGACACTGAAATACACGCATCAAAATACATAATTTTTAAAGTCCATAGACCACAAGTTATCAACCTTTGCTTATTTTTTTTTTAAATTAAAGCTTTTTATTTGCATAACATATGTATGGGTAGTTCTTCCACATTGACCATTACAAAGCCTTCTGTTAAAAATTTTCTCCCTATTCCCCTCCCCTCCTCTAGATGGCAGGAAGTCCACTACATGTTAATTTTATTAAAATACTTTACAAATTGAATATATGTATACATATTTCCATACTTATCTTGCTGTGCAAGAACAATCGTATGTATATGAACAAAAAATATCTGAAAAAGGAAACCCAATGCAAGTAAACATCGATAGAGCGCATGAAAATGTTATGTTGTGATCCACATTTCATATTCCTCTCTCTGGGTGAATATGGCTTTCTTCACTGAACAATTGGAACTGGTTTGAAACATTTCATTGTTGAAGAGAGCCATGTCCATCAGAATTGATGATCATATAGTCTTGTTGTTGCTGTATATAATGATCTGGTTCTGCTCATTTCACTCAGCATCAGTTCATGCAAGTCTCTCCAGGCCTCTCTGAAATTGTGCTGCTGTCAACCTTTGCTTTAACCTAACTGCTTTATATATCCAACTTTTTATTGAAGACCTCGAGAGACAGAGAATCCACCACCTCCACAGGTAGTCACTTCTAGACAACATTAAAAAGTTAGGAAATGTGTTTTTTCCTCAAACTTAAGAAGAATAACAAAGATTAAATTCAGCTCTTTGCAATTTCTATATACTACTCTGTGCACTTTCCTTTGGAATCAACCAGAAGAAATTCTAAGCCCTATTTCATTTCATACCTTTTCAAACCATCACACAACTGAGAGATGTAGAGAACACATTCACATCAACAGTTTTTTTTTTTTTTTTTTAAAGAGAGGCAATTGGACTTAAGTGACTTGCCCAGGGTCACACAGCTAGTAGTAAGAGTTAAATGTCTGAGACCACATTTGAACTCAGGTTTTCCTGACTCCCAGGCTGTTGCTCTATCCACTGTGCCAGCTAGGTGATCCTGTAACAATAATTTTCGGAAAATATCTGACTCATTAGTCTAAAATGGGAGCTTAAGACATTTTTCAAATAGGATGAACTATCTAACTTTTGAGGTCTCTTCCAGCTACAGATCCTACATTCAAGATTATAAAAGATTTCATAAGCAACAACTAGAAAAGAGGCTTTGCTCAGCAATATTGAGTACTGACAATTCAAGGTGTTAAACAGAGTTAATCAGATATACATTTGCAAAAGTGTCTGCCAAGATGTCACAGATCATATTCTGTGTAAGGTCCAAACAAAAGGTGACATTGATGATAACATTTTAAATGCTCTTATTTGAAGATGATATTGTGCTAATTATATCAATCCCAAGCAAAATATAGGAGTATATTGTAGATAATCATTCTTTATGGAATCCATAGTAATAGAAAAGATACTGGTCTAACACAGGGGTTGGCAAACTACAGAGGACAAAGTTCATCTGGTTTTTACATTTTAGAATAGTTTTTACTGTATCTTAAAATTTTAAATCCATTCTTAACTCATGTCTACCAAGTCATGGTCTGCCATTTGCACTGATAAAAACAAAATGAATGAAAAGTGCACTGTTCAGCTGATAATGCCTGTCAGGCACCTAAGGCAACTGCTCATTAAGTAAATTTTTCTTGGACAAATGTTATAAATAGATAATTACTAGGGCTCAAGGTTAAAGAGAAAGAGATCAGGCTGGATTGCATTTGGGAAATATTGTGGTCATTTAATAAAAATCCTTGCTTACCAATGCAAATGTCATTTCTTTGACATGATATTCTTGAATCTGTGTGTGTGTGTGTGTGTTTGTGTGTATTTTTTTAGGCTATATAGTCTAACTAGTTCTCATTTTATAGATAGGGAAACTGATGCCATCGAATCAAAGATATAGAGCTAGAAGAGACCCTAGAGGTCCTTCAGCCTCTTTATTTTCAGATGAGGAAAGAAGACAGGTGACTTGTCCAATTTCACATGTATAGCCGGCATCAGAGACAATGTTGGAACCCAGGCTCTATGATACTAGAACCAATTCTCTAACCTCTGTCCTTTGCTCATCTTCAATCTATTTTATCCTATTAAAAGTATTTTACTTTATATATTACAGCTAGAGAAATGGCCTTAAAGTCAGTTAGATGTGGATTGAATCAATATTTTATTTATTTATTTGCCATGCAACTGGGATTAAGTGATTGGCCTAGGGTCACATAACTAGAAAATGTTAAGCGTATGAAGTCGAATTTGAACTCAGGTCCTCCTGAATCCAGGACTGGTGCTCTATCCATTGCACCATCTAGCTGCTCCTTGAATCAATATTTAAAGCTACAAATCCGAGAACATTGCAACACCAGAATTATAACAAAAAAAAATTAAAAGGATACTAAAAAGATGTATGGTAGAAACTTTATCTAGTTCATACATGATGAAGGGAGTCCTCTCCCTCCTAAAACCCTCCCAAATGGTTGTGCAACCTCTGCTTGAAGAACTCTAGTGCATCACAAATCAGTCTATTCCAATATAACCCAGATGAGAGCACTGACATTTTTCCTCAGATGGTCTCATGAAAATTAAAAAAAAAATTGTGGAAGATACTACATTCCTAAAACATTTCAAAAACATATATTTACAGTATGAATTCGATTGTTTCTTTCCCTTACATAATAATAGACTCAAAGATTATTCCAAGTTTTAAATCCATTTATAAAGAGGATCTTTTGAAAGAAAATGTTTTTTTAGTGACACCAGTATACAAATTGGCTGTCTTGACAGCTGTAAGCAGAAAAGCACCAGAAAGATGACTATCAAATCTTTTCTGCTACAATAGTGTTTAAAGAAGTGTAAAAATGAATTTATTGTACATTTATACAGAACTTTAAATAATTTGGCAAAGAAAGTGAAGGCTACCTTTATTTTTTTCCCTTCTAAGTCAGAAACATGAAAAATTCTGTCAATTAAAAACTGCCGTCTAATTTGAGTTAGGAATACCCCTATGAAGTTTTGCTACCCATGACACTTAGGGTCTCAGTGTACCTTTGGCACACTTAAAGTTCCTTCTCTACAAAAACAATAAAACCAGCTGCACCTATCAAAAGTTTACATGAGTTCTATAAAAAATGCTGAGCTGTTACTCAGATGAAAAAGCATTATATAAATTTGTATTCTATTTGTCTCTTAAGTTAATATAAATTTTAACAAAGATAATGAACGGGTAGCCTCTTGGTTCAAATTTCAATCTCTGTTACCAAAAATTTAAATCACTGCAACTACTAAACATTCAGCAGTCTTTTGCTACGGGATTATCAGGGTGTGTAAAGACAATGATTTTATTTAATCTCACCCACTATGTGGCAAAAATATTTACTACTGGTTAGCTGTAGAAAATGTCATTTATTGTTTGTGGCAGCCCTTTTTGTAGTGGCTAGAAACTGGAAACTGAATGGATGCCCAACAATTGGAGAATGGCTGAATAAATTATGGTATATGAATGTTATGGAATATTATTGTTCTATAAGAAACGACCAGCAGGATGATTTCAGAGAGGCCTGGAGGGACTTGCATGAACTGATGTTGACTGAAATGAGCAGAGCCATATCATTATACATGGCAACAACAAGACTATATGATGATCAATTCTGACGGACATGGTTCTCTTCAACAATGAGATGTTTCAAACCAGTCCCTATTGTTCAGTAAAGAAAGCCATATACACCCAGGGAGAGCCCTGTGGACCACAACATAGCATTTTCACGCTCTCTATTGATGTTTGCTTGTATTTTATTTTCCTTATAGATCTGATTTTTCTTGTACAGCAAGATAACTGTATAAATATGTATACATATATTCGATTTGTCATGTATTTCAACATAATTAACATGTATTAGACTTCCTGCCATCTAGGGAAGGGAGTGGGGAGGAGGAAAAAATTTGTAAGAGAAGGCTTTGCTAGGATCAATGTTGAAAAATTACCCATGCATATGTTTTGCAAATAAAAGTTTTAATAAAAAAATTAAAATTAAAAAAAGAATCTAAGCAACACCAAAAAAATGCCATTTATATACATACTTGCACAAAGCCTGTCCCATGATATATATATTTACATGATATATGTATTAATTAAGAAGAAGCTGAATATTTCACCTTATGAAACATTATAACCTATGTAAATTAGATTTACTACTGAACTATTTAAGTAAATATTTGTATATCTAATTATATGGTTCCACTGATTCCATTATCAGTTTTGAGCTATCCAGTGGACAAAATTTTTATTCCAACTTGTAATAATATACTTTAAAAACCTTAATATTTATTCTCGGAAGTGTTCTACTTCTATCAGAGTGCACACTAAGTCTATAATTCTCCTATGTAATCTCTGCAGTTTAGCACAAGAAGTGTTCAAACTACACGACTCTGGACACTCCTTTAATAGCATAGGTATGGGAATACTGGTCCTGTGATTTAACTGTTATATACAAATGTTGGGTGAGGAAACTCCCTCTACCAAAACAGGCTGGCAATTTTTTCCTGCAATTTATAATCTAAAGAGTCACCCTGGACATTGGGAGATTGAATGACTTTGTGAGAAAGACTTGTGTGTCTTTCTGTCTTTAAGGGAAGTACATTGTCCCCTATATCATGCTGCCTCTTACAAATTTTTCCCCTCTGAGGCAAATAGGGCTAAATGACTTGCCCAGGGTCACACAGCTAGGAAGTGTTAAGTATCTGAGGCTAGATTTGAACTCAGGTCCTCCTGACTTCAGAGGTGGTGCTCTATTCACTGCACCACTTAGCTACCCCTTGTCTCTTACAAATTTAAGAATATTTGAAAATACATAAAATTTGGTTAATTTTCCTCTCACTTGCTGTGCAATTCCTCCAGAATTTATCTCATTTCCTTAACTGGAAAAGATCCTTGAAGAAGGCAGTTCTTAATTTGTAATAAAAAAAAGAAAAGGTACAACCATTTCACAATTTACAACTATTCAACTATTCATAAAGGTTTACTTATTCTAATGTCTGCAGGGGATAATTTGGATTTAAGAGACAACCATCATGCTGAATGGATGGGGAAAGAGGGTCTGTTAACTAATTTTTGTAACTATTGGAGTCCAAGGCTGCCAATAGTAATTGTCAGGACAATTAAATCTGGTGGGATTTATCAAATGTATAAGTAAAGACCTCTGATAAGTAAGTGTTCTAAGCTTCTCTACTTATACAGCAAATAGTATGATAAGACAGAAATTAGTTCCAGCAAACTCAGGAATACTTCAAGTGGGTGATTTCAATTACAAGTCCAGCAAAATATTCATAGAAGAGAATAAATGAAAGGTCTTTTCTCAGCTACTTTTTACTTAAAAATTGACATAGCAATTTAGGCATTCCCCTAAGAGTTTGCTAAAACTCTTTCTAAAGCAAAAATAAAAATAAAGTTCAACAACTGATACACTCTCCCAAAAAACCCTTTATAATTTGTGGGAAAATTTTAAGAGGTGAAAGGAAGATTCAGGCACCTAAGTTTAACCTAAAACAAGAGTTGAAAGGCTAAATTTCCCCATAGGGTTTTGCATTTATGATCTTAAGCAGCACACAATTTAAAAAAGAAAAAGAGGAAAGCTATACATCTGAAGAACCTGTGGGCATGAATCCAAACTTTCTGGCCAGTTTCCAAGAGTTTCTGGGCCTGGAGTTTGGGCTAACTAATGCTCTGAAGAGGTTTAGCACTACTCCACAGAAGTCTGTTTTTCCTCCCCTTCCTCAGCCCCCTCAACAGAATGCAATATTTGTTGCTTTTTTAATAAATATTTTGTAGTGGCGCGTGCCCTTTCCTCAGAGATGAGAACAGAAATGCTGACAGGATAAAAATCAAGCAGGAGTCCGAGCCAAAGTTTTTGAAGAACTTTCTACTAGAAGAGGAAGAAGGGAGGAAGTGAAGGAGGAGGGGAGTACAGAAAAGGAGGAGAAAGAGACTCTTTCCTCTTTTACAAGCTCTATGATTTTGAAGCCTGGCAACTGAAACACATATGAAATATTAACAAGATTGGAAGGCTAAACTTTACAAGATTTCTTGATTCCCAAATTTCTACAGCATCTTGTCCTACCTCATTCCCTCCCACCCTTTGTCATCTAAGCACTCCAAGCCTAATAATCCTGCAACCACCATAGTTCCTTTTCTAATTCTCTAGTATAGGATTTCTTAATCTTTTTGAGTGTGATGGACCCCTCCGGCAGACTGGTGAAGTCTATGGACCCTTTCCCAGAAAAATGTTTTCCAATGCATAAAATAAATTACACAGGATTACAAAGAAAACCAATTATATTGAAATACAGTTATGAAAATATTTTTAAAAACAAGTTCATGGATCCCAGGTTAAGAACCCCTGCTCTAGCCTTTGATATTCCAAATTCTTCCTCCCGGGTGATTTTAGGGCTGGGTTAGAATTGGGCTAGAAAGGACATATGGAATTGTCTAGTATTTAAATGCCCTAAGTTTTGGACATGTGTGCGCCAAAGCTGAAGCCAAGGGGCAATAATCTTTTTTTTCCCCCACCCAATTTTTTTTTCTTTACATCAATTCGACAAAAGATTACTCATGATATATAACCACCAAATTGCAGTTTTAGAGAAAAGGGAAATAGTTTAATTAGGAATAAAAAAACAACAACCTTTTCCACATAATTTACAACCTCTTAATTATAAATTTCTTCACCTTCTCCCCAAAAGAAAATAGTATTAGAAAATTGTAGACTTCGTAAAGTAATTTTCCAGGCACTGTGAAAAGCAAGCGAAGAACCTAATGCTAAAATTCTACAGACAACAACATGGTTTCCCAACTTGCTTTTTTTTTTTTTTAAATTCAGAAGTTAACTTTACTGCAAATACTTAAATAGAGATTAGAGTTGGAAACTAGGATTTTACTTCATTCTCTCCCTTAAATAGTACTTATAGACTATTTATTCAAATCAATAAGTATTTATTTAGCACTATACACACACAAAAAAGAAAATCCTATGAGTTGTAGATATCAGAAAAGCCCAAATATAGGTCTCTGTTCTTAAGAAGTTTTCTAAACTAGCAGAGGAGACAAGATATATATGAAGACACTGATTATAGGAAGCAATATCCAAGTATTTAGTTGCCTTCCTTATTTGGGAATATTTGATTAGGTGATTTCTACAGTCTCTTTTAGTTCCCAAATCCTAAAAGTCACAGAGATAAAGAAGTCTAATGTGAGTTTAGAGAGTGTAAATTTCATGATGGCAGGGGCCATGTTATTCAACATTATTACCCCCAAAACATCATCCACTATCTAAGTAAAGCTCTCTAAATATTTGTAAATGGTCATGGGCTAGGATGGTCAAGCAAGGGTTTAAGGTCACAAACCTTCAGTCAGAGATTTTTACTGGGTGAGACAATAAATGGCAATTTGTCTATTAGAGCAGTGGAAACTTGGCATGGAAAAACCACCACTGACAAGTCCTTCAGTAGTTTTTGTTGAGCAGCCCTAAAGGCCTCGAGCCTTTCTTTGATCCTGCAAAAACCTGATTTTAAAATTGAGTCTATTATTGTAAAATACCATCTCCTTTTTTTTAAGCCAATGCCTCTCCAATTTTCCCCAAGTAAAAATAATAAACAGAATATATTTGATTATCATTGATATTTCTGAAATCCACCCTACTCTCAAAGTGCAGGTGGCATGAAACAGGCAACAGAAAACTAGGGTTGAAGTTTCTCCACTAGTCTGTCAGGCCCCAGTCAACTCTCCTAGATTTTAAGGTGTCACTGCACTGGTAGAGGAGGTTCTTAGCAGGAGTTACCTATCATGAAATCACTGATCTGATAAATTCATTTCTCTCTTTCTCTCTCCTCCCCACCCCCATTTCAGGATAGAAAACTCAGCTTTATAGATTTATATAAACCATTAACTAATTGTACGGGCCCAGTTACTCCAAATCATTTCCCAAATGCTACCTTAAAATGGATACCAAAAAGCATAACTTTCCAATATAAGTAAGAGATCATATTTATTATGAAGATTAAACCCAGCTACAACTATTATTTTGAAGACATTAAGTGCGAAGAATAAATACAGTTAATCCTCAACATTTGCTCATTTAATTTTTTCAACTTCAAACACCTGCATCATTTTATTAGTAACCTCATTTTCACTTTCCATTAGCAGTTGCACACATTCACAGTATGTGCAATAATAAAAATGAGAGACAGGATGCAAACAAATTTGTGGAAAGATTGGTATTCTACTAGGTGCTTCACTGGTCTTGTTCTATCCTTATAGCCTAAAAAGCTCTGTACATTGATTGCATGTTTTCATTGTTTGACTTTAAAACTCAAGCTTTATGTTGCAATTATGCCCTGCTCTAAGGTGATGTTGACATCTCACCAATCTCAGACTCTTCTGACAATAGCAATTCAAGTCCCAGAAACCTCTTCCCTGGTTTTCAGAAGGCAGAGAGAGTTACAGCAGTAGGATATACAGTACAATGCTCTCACACAGCCATCTGACACAGTGGAAGGTAAGATTTAGGTTAAAAGATATTTAGTTATATGAATTTTATTTGATGCACAGTGTTTATAGTACTACAGATTTCATGTGTTATGAAAAGTGAATATTGTCTGAAGCAAAATTTTAGTATGTTAGCACAGATCACAGAATGTTAGAGAATAACTAGCGAGAAAAAAAATTTGTTTTGCATGTTACCAATCTTATTTGGTGTACTGCATTTTATGGGTTATTTTATGATTACTATGTTAAGAAAAGTTCATATTATCAGAATTAATGTTTTGTTATAAAAAACTATATGCAGAAACTGTATTTTCAGCAATCTCTAGTGAAGATTATAGTTTCTAGTAAATAGGAACCTACCCTCTTATTTCCCACATGTGCAATGCATGAACTTTTATGCTTTTTATTTTTATACCATTTTATAGAAACATTAAACCCCTGCAAAAACTGAAGGTTGACTGTACAACTATGGGTGAAATGCAATTGTGTTTTACTCTGAATTTTAGAAAGAAACATTAATAAACTAAAGCATGTCAGGAGGAGGAAACAAGAACAATTAAGAATTTCAAGATCCTACCACACAGGACAACTTTAAAGAATATAATGTGGATTATATTTAGCCTAGAGAAGAGAAAGCTTAGTGGGGACATAATTGCTATCTTCAAGTTTCTAAGGGACTATCCCAATGAGGAATTAGGTCTATTCTGGTTGGTCCAATAAAGCAGAGCTGAGGACAGTGAGTGAAAGCTGCAGAAAGACAAATTTCTGTTCAACATAAAGAAAAGCTTTATAATAATTAGCTCTATTCAGATGTACAAACTCATGCTCTGGAAGATAAGTTTGCCTTCAAAGGATATTTTCATGCAAAAGTTGGATAGCCACATATTGAGTATATGATAAAAGGGATTGTTGGTCAGATACGGGCTGGACTGGATGACTACTATAGTCCCTTTCAACTCTGAGATTTAGTCAGGACAAAAACAGTACTGTAATCTAGGTTGTGCAATCTCCTTCTCCCTAAAGACAGTGGTCGTGTTCTACTACTACATCTACATGATGATAATAATAGGTATAGTCTAAGATGTTTATTGTGTTTTTAAAGTTTTCTTAAAATTCCCATTGATATCACAATGTGCCATTCTCATGTTCCATCATATTTTTAAAGAAGAGCTTTTTCTTTTGTTTGATCATTATAATTACATCATTTAGTTCTTTCCCCCCATATTGCTGTATTTTGTTTATATTATAACCATTGTATATATTGTTTTTCTTTTTCTATCTAGTTCACTTTACAGAACTTTATATAAACCTTCCCATGTTCTCTATATTCTTTATATTAATTGTTTCTTGTAGTATTTCTACTGTGTTACAGTTGATAGACGAAAAGACTACAACCCTTAGCAGGGTTCAGTGGGGGGAGGGGGAGAGAAGGGCCATCTCTTGGGCCTAGCTTTTACTTTTGCTCTTTTCTGACCAACAACAACAAAAAAACACTCACATTACTTATTTTTTGTTCCTGGTCAAGAAGACAAGTAGGGAAGTTACCACTTTTATTTTTCTTGACCTTTGGTAACCTTAATTTGGGTTGCAATCTGAGGTTGGAAACCCATTTTAATCCTAGTAAAAGGTAAACCTTTTCACTTAAAGGTTTTAAATGCAACTCATTAAAAATTTTACCTAATACAAAGACACAGACACTCTACCATTTCTCAAATAAATATTTGACAAACGAAATATAAAGCTTAGAAACAAAATGGGCATAGCTTAGTCTTGATTTATTAAAGAGTGAGTGAAGGGTAAGGAATTACTACAGGGCCAACAGGAGAGCAATTAGTAAGAAAGAGTAAGCTTTCACAATACCATTCTTATAATACAGGTCTGTTTAGTTAGTTAAGGACCCTCAGTGGCAATTTTTGATTGAGATCATCTCAATGAAGACTAGGTCATGTTAAGAGACTGAATAGCTGAAAGTCTAGTAAATTTTGATTCATGGGCTTTTAAAACTAGAAGGTACCACAATATTAGCCAGTTTAATTCCTTCCCTCTTGCCCCCCCCTTTTTTTTAAGGAATCCATATTTTTATTTTTAAATCTGCCAATAAAATTGTTATACATTTTCAGATCTCAGGATATATATGGAGCCAAAAAATTGATACCATTCTATGGATATGAATTTACAAAGTTCTTAAAATACTCAGTACATTCTGATTATCAGATGGATCAAACACTGTTCTGACACAATGGTATCAAATATTCAAACAGAAAAAGGGGCCATAGGTTCATAAGGATCCCTGCAGTAACATACCAACTTAGAAAACCACATTTTAACATTATCCATGTTCTATTGTATTGTTATTTATTTTGTTAGCTATTTTCCAGTTATATTTTAATATGGCTCCTGCAGTGTTTTGGGATCCTATTTGACACCTCTGTTTTAGATTAAATTTAACACTGAAGAAACATCATAAAATCCCTTGTAATAATGTAGACAAAATAATTTTCTTTCTAAAAGGTTAAGTTTCTAAATTTAGCCATTCTTTTAAGACTTCACTCTTATGAGACCTTGTAGAAGGTGATATGGCTGGTTGCTTCTTCGACCTGAGGGAGATCTGGTATCTTAAGCAAAATGATTAGAAATACCTCAGACTGAATCAAAATAACATAGCAGATCTAAATCTATTTAGAGATGGAGATCTTGGCCTCCAAAATGTATGGACCTTAATTTACCATGGGCCCTGTTCTTCCAGCAGTAACATTTCCTTCTTCTGGATTTTGAAGGAGATATTGTGATCTTGATGAGCTATTCCTCCAATCAAAAGCAAAATGACCTTCAATGCCTCACTCATAATACCTGTCATTAGGAGTATTAAATAAATGACACATGGGTAGTCCATCATATCACAATTTTTGAAATATGTTGTTTGACAATTTCCCACAGGAACCACAAATCACTTTCTCATCCAATCCTCAAATTGAATCTTTTGTGCCTCTTGGATTTTTTTAAACTTCAAAAAAATTAAAAAAAATAAAATAAAAGCAAATCCCAGAGGACTTCTTACAATATAAATTTCTTGCCCTATATGGTTTGCACTCTAATTCTCCCTTACCTGGAGTTTTGCTTCTTTACCTTAACCATATAGTATTGCTTCTTTCCTCTCTAATGACTTTAGAGCACCATGGTGTCTAGATTTCATGCTCATTCATTTCCCAATAATACAAGTATCGGTTGTGGTGCTAAATACCTTCTTCCTCCACTCGATAGTTTTAGCAACTTCTACACAAGTCCCTTCTTAAAAATGAAGAAACAGGCCCAGAGAAGTTAAAAATTTGTTCAAGTTCATGCCAATTTACACAAGTGGTGATAGAGCCAATCAGAGAATACGTGTCTTCTGGCCCAAAGTTAATTTACTACTCTGTACTACACTTCCCTCTAGAGCACTTGATGGCTGCAGAACCTTTTCTTCCAGCAGTTAACATTCCCCTTTTCCCCCTGGATGCATAAGCTGAAGTCTATCTTGCTTATCTCTGATGATCCAGGATGGTAAGAAATAAGAGAAGGAAGGAAAGGAGGATACTTTTCACTAAAGCCCCATAATTTTTGTATTAAATTGTCTAGGATAGCCTGTTTAGATACCCCCTGAAAATGGATGACATTGACTTCATTAGTAGTTGCCTTGTCCTACTTTATTCAATACCCACCTTTAGCATCTATGCATAACTTTGTCTTTCCCAAAATGATCTTTAATTGGGGAGGAGGGGGAAAGCATGGGAATAGGAAAGAATCTTCTTACTCCTTTCCTTGCTACAAGTAACCATAGTGCTGGATTTAAATGCTGTACAAATAGTTTAGTGACACCAGCTTACTAACTGTGTGACTATGGGAAAGTCACTAGACTTCATTTCTAAAATGGTGATACTAATACCTTCATTATTTACCTCAGAGGAGAATGTCAATAAAGTACTCTGAAAAAATTTAAGAGGTATGTGAATATATTATTGTTCTTTTACCACTGGTAAATTATATGTTAAATAGACATTGGTGAGAGGGCCTAGGAAAATATAATTTAAATAGAGGTGAGCAAAAGAAAGCTGAGAGTAAAGTCCCCAAGATAGCAAGTAAGTAAAAAAGTGATTTTTTACATCTTTAATAAAAGTTTTATTGTTTTTTAGCTCAGCAGATTATAAAAACAGGTAGAGAGTCAGATTTGCTCACCTCTGACTTATGACATTGTTATTACAGAAAAATACCATCTGAATTCCAAGCAATTGTCTCATAATGTTTAGGAACACAACCTAATATGAATTTTGGAATTCTTTGTATATGAATCTAAGTGAAAACATTTCTGACACATGTGAAGAGGCACCATTTTTGATATCAAAGAAATGAAGGTCAGGAGAGACTCATTAAATAACTTCTCAACACCTTAAGAACAAATTTTGATTTGCTTGAATGTATTTTCAAGAGTTTTGTCTAATCTCATTTCAGGTAATTGAACAAGTGAAAAACTATGACTTTAATATTCATTAAATACTTATTAACACTTACCATGCTAGGTACTGGAAGAGACACAAATATTTAAAAAGACATGATTCCTGCCTCCATGGAGGTCACAATTTATTAGGGAAAATACAAAATACATAATTATAATACAAAATGATATATAACATATTCATGAGAAGTGCAAACCAAGTGTCTTGCAAAGTTCCTGGGTGTGTAGAGGCAGAAGTGGAGGTACTAGAGCTGGGGGTGGTAGTGATTGTGAAGATGACTAATTTAGTGGAGGGACAGGAGGCTCTTTAATGGCATTTGATGGAAAGAAAGGATTCCAGCAGGTAGAGATGAGAGGTGAGAAAAGAAGGGTACTGTAGACATAAGATAAATGAGATACATCACAGATTTAGAGATGATGAAACTATAGAAGTTATCCAGATTCAGCTACTTGAAGTTTTCTAGTCTTTATTCTCCCATTAGTATGTAGGCTCATTAAGGTAGAAGCTCTCTCTATAGTTTTGCTTTTCTTTGTGTCATCAGCATTTGGCACAGTTCCAGATACCTAGTGAATGCTTAATAAATGCTTGTTGATTGACTAGCCCAATACTTTGGTTTTTACAAATAAGAAAACTGAGGCCCAGAGAGTTTAAGTAGTTTGTTTAAGGTAATACAGGTATTAAGCAGCAGGTCCAGAATTTTGACTCAAGTCCCATGATGCCATATTCAGCACACTTTCCACAGAACCAAGATGCCTCTGAAATCAAGTAGTCCAGTTTTGTAAGAAAATAGCATTTGTGGGAGGAACAATAAGTTGTGGAGGATCTTAAATACCAGACTAAGGAGTCTGTATTTTATTCAATAGACAACAGGGAGTCATTATTCGGTTTTGAGCAGAGGAAGGGCATAATCAGTGGGAAGGATGTATTAGAAGATATAATATATATATAATATAAGAAGAATGATCTAGGGAGACCTGCACTTGGCTTGTATCAGTAGGCCTACTGAGAAGTTAGAAACAGATGTATCAAAGGCAGAATTGACAGGATTTATCATATGATTAATTATGGGAGATTAAAGAAAAGGTATTAAGCACAAGTAATTGGTGGTGCCACTAGTAAAGACAAAGAAGTCAGAAAATGCAAAAGCTTTAGAAGGAGTATAATTTGGCTTTGGACATGATAAATCTAAAGTCTGGTTAGTACATTTCCAAGGAGAGGAAGCATGTCCAGAAAGCTTGGGTTCAAATCCTATCTAGCTGTGTTATTATGAGTAAGTCACTTAACCTCTCTGAGCATTAGTTAGCTCCTCTGTAAGATGAGGGGTCGAATTACATAGCCTCTGGGACCACTTACAGTTCGGAATATATGATTCTGTAATTCAGGTAGAAATATCCTCTGTGAAGTTGGAAGATTCAAGTCTAAAGCTAGAGAAAGCTCAAGACAAGAGGTATAGATTTGTAAAAAATCTATGTAAAGAAAGAAAATGAAACCACAGGAGTAAATGAGTTTGCCAGGCAATAAAGAGAATAAGGCTAAGGCTAGAACTATGAGAACACCAACATTTAGGGGTCTGAAAGAGGAGCCAAAGAGGAAGCTAACCCTGTTTCTCTAGACAGCTTACATAAAGGTATGGAAGATTTTGTAAATAGGCTATTAAAAAAATTAACCTCTCAGTGCCCTAGGGAACACTCTTAAATTTACATATTTCAGAAAAGGTTCTGATTTGCATCACTAGTATGGGGCTTTCTACTCCAGGAGTGTCATATACCTCCAAAGTGAAGACTAAAATTTAAAAAAAGTTTAGTCAATAGAAAATGTTTATCATTAAAAAAGGGGTCATTAAGAAATTACAGGCCAAAGGAAAGTCAAGCATGTTGGTGGAGGTATGAATCTTTTCACCTTTGAAAAATCTTTGTAGAAAGCAAAATTATGCTAGGAAACTGATTAAGATGTTCATACCCTGATTCAGAAATCGAATTGATTGAAAATTCCCAAGAAGTCAAAGATAGATTTCATTTTGTATATAAAATATACATATAGGTACAATATACATATATGTAAAATATATATGATTGGTCTGCACTTCTCATGAATTTATCAAAAATCATTTACAGCAGCATTTCTTGTAGTACCAAAGACCTAGAAAAAATGATTCAAAAATGGTTAAACAAATTATTGTACTTAAATATAATGTATTTTGTTGTTCAGTTGTTTCAATCCTATCTAATTCTTCCTTACCCCCTTCGAGGTTTTTTGGGCAAAGATACTAGAGCGGTTTGCCATTTCCTTCTCCAGCTCATTTTACAGATGAGAAAACTGAGGCAAACAGGGTTAAGTGACTTGCCCAGGATCACAAAGAAATTAAGTGTCTGAAGTCACATTTGAACTCAAATCTTCCTAATTCCACGCCAGGTGTTCTCCACTGCACCACTCACCTACCTTAATATAATAGTACTATATGGCAAAATGCTGAATCTGGAGAATTCGGAAGAGGAAGACTTATATGAGCTGTTAGACAAAGTAACAACTAGGGAAACAATACATGGAATGACAATAGTATGAATGGAAGGAACAAAAAAAATGATACCTTGTGCAATTATAATGTACAAACTGACTCATAAAAGGAAAGAAAAATGAATATTTCTTCCTTCCAGAGGTGAGGGACTATTTATGATACTGCATATACTGTAAGATTTGGATTTTACATTACTGTAAACTCTTTTCTTTTCTTCCCCCCTTTAATTCTCTGTTAGGAGGGAAGAATCTCTGAGAAGTGGAGAGGAAAGATAAATTTGGAAATTAAAATTATATAATAAAGGATATCAATAAAAATTATTTTTAAAAGTCCAGGGCAGTATAAATTCCACACGTAAAGCCAATAGTTATGCTTTCCTAAGAGCACTATTAGAAATCTTGCCATTTTTTTAAAAGGTAGGGAGAGAAGATAAATTAAAAGTAATTTATATGAATTTCAACAATTCATATGTAGCAATTTTTCCAGTTGGATTCAGGGTTTGAAAGGAAAGAAAAAGTAGGAGGGTCTAGCTATTGTGTGAAGTGTGTCTTCAAGCAAGGTTGGCAGTGGCTACTTCCTCACTGACATCCTGTACAGCTAAAACCACAGAACATATATTTATACACAGATTTCAACCCACGGAATAAAGAAACATGTATTCTTTCACTTTCTTTATTTTTTTCTTTTTGAGGGAAGAGGGTATATATTGAATTGCCTCTGTAGGAAAAATAATTTTCTAAACTCCCCCCCAAAAAAACTAATCACCACCAAATTCTTGTAATAAAGGGCAAACAATGATAAATCTCCCCAGTATAAGAAGGCTGGCTCAAACCTGAGGGAGTTAAGTTATGAATTATTTTGCACTGCTAACACAGAAGGTGATTCTCATTTTTCTTTTTTCACCTCAATTGGCTGACTGGCACTTTAAAAAACTGGTCATGGTATATGAGATAGTTCCGCTGGAAACCCTCTCCCTCTCTCTGCCTTTGACAAAAAGACACTTTTCCACCTGCTACCCCTTCTAAAGAAAGGGAAGGAAGCACCAAAAGAAATAATTGCTCTCTATGTGAAAACCTTGGGTCTTCTTTCAGATCTGTTGTCACAACTGCTCTTGAAGGGAAAAGAATTATCTTATTTCAAGTGGGGGAAATTTGGATTTGGGCAAATTCATTCTAAACACTTAAAAGAAGTCTTTTAAAGTTTAATTAGCCAACGAAACAAATAGTGTGTGGTTTTTTTTTCCTAAGAAGCACAACACAGAATTAAAAACAATGCTCTAGAAAGGTTGTAGTGGGTAAGGATGGCAGGGTCACAGAAGGAAGCTAATAAAAGTACATATGGTTTTTAGCACAGTCATGCACAAACAGATAGGGTGTGCTGCAGTTGGCTCAAAAGCTGTGACTGTTTTTGCAAAGTTCCTGGGTGAGGATATTTAAGTGAGCCTCCAGAACAGGCTAAGGTGAAAAGGAGTATTTGCATAGCTTACAGTAGTGATAGCTAAACATCACTGCCTTTGGCATGAAGTAAATGCCAAAAAACGTGGGTTAGGCTCACTGGGTAGGGATCTCCCCTCCCCGAACATTCCTCCCCCTTTCCTTATTAAGAAGGTATATAGTAAGGATCTGGTAAAGATCCTCATTAGAGCCAGAGGAGAGAGATTCAGAATCTTCATTAATAGAACACCTAATTCCATCAGAGATCAGTGTAGTGTTGTCTCTTCCCTCCCCCCCGCCCCCCCACTTTGTAATGAAAATGCATCCAGTATTTTAAAAGTCCCTGCAGTAACAGCCATGTTAATTGGAAAGTAAGGCAGAGCCGTCCCTAACAAATCAGCAATGTAATTATAAAGCCAGTCAATAGAGTAAAGCCAGCTAACGTGTTCCAGCGATATTTTGAAACTGTAATCCGATACTACTGTTTCCATCTTCGTGCCTTGCCTGCACTCCCTTGTTGCATACTGTACTATTTGAGGCCCGGAGGGCAAAGCAAGCTGTTTATTAATGATCAGATACCGTATTTCAACTGAGATCCATAAGAACAACCCATACCATTTTCTTTACAATTTCTTAAACCTGCAAATAACTGAAAACACATCAGGCAGTTAGCTTTTAAATAAACTAAAAGCAAGACACTATGGTTTTCAACATTTGGAAGTTTTGCTGTTTTGTTTCAAGTCCACACTTAAAAACTCTTCCTGGTTGCAGTCTTTAGAGGAAGCATATGCTTCTATTAAATTAAAAACAGCACCTAATGCAGTGCTAGTTTGTCAAGTATAATCTTTTCTTTGGAAAAAAGGTTTTGAAAAAATGGCATTTAGTAAGACAAATTGTGTTTGTGTTAGAAGGTGCTGTAATAAACATTTAGAATAAATTATTACCTTATTAAATAATTAAGAAGAAAAAAGATTTTACATTCTATCACTAAGTAACTGTGGCAGAAATTTTATTTATTCCTCTATTAGGATGAGTTTCAGCCTTACAGGAATATATCTGGAAATTAGAGAGACATTTTACGTTCCAATTTTGATTCTTGTGAAGTTTTGACTAAGTCAGGTTCTTTGGGAAGTTGTATGATCTAGTGAAAAGAGCAATGGCCTAGAAATCAGGTCTCATTCCAGCCCTCTCCCAGACTACTCTCTAAGACCTTCAGGCAGAGTGCTGAACATTTCCTTCCTTTATTTCTTCACTTGTAAAATGCGTGTACTACATTAGATGATTTCAAAGATTCCTTGTGATTGTTACTCAGTTTTGCCATGCCCAACATGGCAATGTCAGCTACTTGTCTATCCTCGACAATAATAGGAACATTAAGAATTCATGTATTTACCTAAAGAAAGAAAGCTGATCCGGAAGCTAGGACAACATGAGTTCGAGTCCCATGTCTGAAACAGATTGGCTATGACACATTAGACAAGTCATTTTCACTTCTTGGTGATCTAGTTTATCACTCTTCAAACTTATTAATTACAGAGAAGGTTACTAACTTGTTTTGGTGGGTGGAGCATCCTCACCTAGGAATTCCTCCTAATAGTAAAATTGTAGATCCAGACCCTACCTTTCCCTATGTCAAAGGCTTTGGCTAAGGGTAGCAGCAAATCCATTATAGAACTTCATTTAAATTAATGGATTAATAGAATTACTGCTTCTGAACTAGTATCAACTTAACCTGAACACCAAAATGTACAGATAAATCCTGTATATTAAAAACTGGACGATACATTTAAAATCACTTAAAATTAAAGTCACTATTTGGTAGGGTCTTCTCTCCACAAACTCACTTAACCATCACTTGGGCACTGATATACAAGTCATTGTGACAGGAACCAGATACAAAGAAAAAACAAAACAAAACAAAACCAAAAAAGCACTGCTCTATGTAAACAAGCATATGCTACCCTTATGCTGAGTAAGTTTGGGCTGCCTCTCTGTAATCACTAAAGTGTACTTGACAGTCAACCATGAGAGGATGAGAGAACAATGCAGATTTCCCTTCTCTGAAGAAGGGTGATGATGCTTCACAACTCTAGCTATAGGCATCCCAAAGAACTCTCATTTTAAAAATTATTCCCAAACTTGTGGCAAAGCTCAATCAAGTAGAAATAATCAATTATGCTATGTACAAATCTTGCCAAACAGGAAAATGTGCTGTCAGTAAACAGTAATACCAATGCTTCAAACTCCCCAAAACATTTCTCAAAAGAGAACCTGACCTGTAGTAACAAATGTCTGTGCCCTGACAAGTCATGTGGACTTCAACATGAAACAATCCTGAAGTCGACTTCCAGCTACAAAACATTTTCTCGAAATTTAATCCTTAATTTTTAAGCCTTAAATTACCTTTTCAATGTAATAAACCACCACCAAACTGAACAAGTAATGCATTCTTCAGACACTACTACCATGAAAAACATTATAAGAAAGGATGATAGGAAGGGGTAGTTTAATTGTAAACTATGATATAGTTAACCTTAAAGTGAGAGCGACATATGTAGTGTGCATAACATCTGCTACTTTAGTAAAATTATAAACTGAAGTATATGATACTATATACATAATAGCAGTTGTGGGAAGTATATTAATATCAGTCACTTTTCATCTAGAAGTTGTTTATTAAAATATGTGACAGTTTTAAACAATTTTAGACAGTTTAAACAATTTTCACTGTTTTGCAGAGAAATCTAGTAAATAGACTTAAAAGTTAAAATATAAATTCTTTTTTCCTTTTACTATGTAGAGTTCCCAAAAAGTTATATGTGTACATCAAAGAAGCTTAAAAGCCTTTAATGGAAAATTTTTTTCTGTTGCAGCAATTATTACTTGGATAGGATCCTTGTTTCAACTCTTCTATAGTATCTTTTCCCCAAAGATCCCTTGTTTTCCCCTCACGTTATAGACCCTTGACAAACACTGCCTGTAAGGGAAAAAAAAAAAAAACTACTTAGGGAAGGAACTAAAAGCTTTGCAAAAATATGTGATGGGCTTTTTTTTTTAAGGGGTGGGACTATATAATAAATGAAAATTAAATAGAATCTGATGGGGGGGAGATTTTACTATAAAATTGAAAATGACATCTTAGAACAAAGAAGTCTAGTTTACCTCTTAAGTTTTATTTATTATCCAACTGTTTGCCACTAAAAGTAGTGAAAATAAGCAAGCTACAGCAGTAAGTATATCTATGAAAGTATTTTAAAATTGTCTTAGGAGCTTCTGATTAGTTTTGAAGCGTTCTTGCTTTCAGATTCTGAATACTATGTTATTGTACAGAGATAAGATACAAAATAATTCTCATAGATACATGTTGTATTTCACTTTTTATCTTCAGTTACTAGTGAAAAGACAGGAGACTAGACAAATGTGATTTTGGTAAGCAGAACTAAGAGTTTTATCATACATTCTGATTCTGGAATGCTAAAGAGAAAAAGTATGTGTAATCTGAATATTATAACTTGAGATTACTAAAAAAAATATTTTAAGATGCTCAAAAGGGGGAAAAGTCCTCAAAAGAGGGAAGATACTATACTAAGCTTACAAATAGTCACTTGTCCAGTGGAAGTAAAAAATCATTCCAGCCAAATAAAAATAAGTGCTTAGCTTATTTAATTGCCCCTTTAGGTGAAGATGATAACATTTTGCTAAACAGATCTTCAACGTTATATTAGAAACATCTAAGTAGTTCACAAAATATATAAATGAATCAAGGATATAATCTGAAAATTTGGGGCAAGATATGACATTATACAAAGCAAATATTTGTTTTTCAGTAATTATAGTTCCATTTCAAGACATGGTATCTTTGTTCTTGAAGTAGCATTCTGAATACTGATATTAGTACCTGTGAGATTCTGAATGTTTAATACCAGTAGGGCTATATAACTAAGAAGAAAAATAATATAATCAAATACAATTCTAATAGTCAAAGAAAAAGAGAGTTGTGCACTAAATATAAAGTAACTAATATCTAAATAATAATTTGGCTCTATTAATATCAAGATAAAGCTGTCTTCAACCTTCAAGTTTCAAGCTACTAGATACTGTGATACTTACAATGTTATCTCTAGGTAAAAGTCTGCTTCTAGAATAAGCCAATTATTCCATATGGTACATACATTTTACATTTAATAACCAACCATAATGTAGATGGTTAGTTGCAACTATCATTATTCAAAATGGCTTTCTAGACCATGATAAGAAGAAAAAATCATAGTCTGTTTTTTAGATAGTAGGGAAGAGATAATGGCCAAATGGAACCAAAATCAAGACACAAAAAGAAATTATGTTTCATCTTTGGCTTAAAATTATTTTCTATTCAACTGATTCTTAGGCTGTATCAATTTTATGTGAATATTCACTAAATCTCTCCTTTACTACCACCCCACATCTGACAACCAGAAAAAATTCTATCATGCCTCATAAAACAAGGGAAAAAACTTAACTAAAGATTACCTGGTTCAAAACAGGATTGGCATTTAATCAATTCATTAATGTAGTTATAAAATTATGCAAACTTGTTTGTAAACAGGGATGATCCTTGGGACTTTTAGATTCCCCCAAAAGAGTTAATTCAAGCAATATTTTCAAATATATGGGTGGGGTACTAAAGGAAGACTGCTCAAAGCCTTAGTAACTGCTGCATGGAGTGGAATGATAAGCAGCTGGCCTGAAAGAGGAGGAAGGCATGAGGCTAAAGGTTGATTTGCAGCAAGTGACATTATGTTACTATTAAGCATTTTTAACTATAGAATAGTCAGATAGTATATTTTACTCTTACACAACATATTCATGTAGTTTTAATCTGAATTTCTTTGTCTTTCTAAAAGAACTTGAATTCTTCAATTCATCATAGTGAAAACTAAAATAAAAATAGGATTTTTTATAAATGCAACTTCAAAGATGTTTTCTAGGAAAATGGAAGAAAAATACTGGAAATGTTAACTATGAAATTATAAGAATTTATGGAGAAAGAAGATAATAACATATACATGAATTAAGTTTTAAGAATTTCAGTTCGCTGCCACCTACAGTTAGTAACGACAAAGCTGCCTTTGGGCACTTCAAACTAGTCAGACCTGCTGTAGTAGTTATATGTCGACTTTAAATATGTCCTCCTCACTCCTTCCACGTCCTACTCCAAGGTATCCTTATAGTTTACCTTCAATCCTGGGGTTTCTTTAATCCAGTTTGGTCAACAAATTTTGTTACTGTCTCTATGAATAAAATAAGAGTTTTAAGAAAAATACTGGAATTCTAAGAGGTTAGAAAACAACAGTTGTTTGTCACATTTTTGACTGAAGATTCTTAGTAGGCTGAATATGCTGCACAATTTATTTGGTGCTAGATTTTTGCAACATATTAAAATAAAACACTACATAAATCCTGACAGGTATTATAACTGAGAAAATTAAATCCTTTACTTGTACTTAAGTTCCATTTACATTAGGCACAAGAGGGTATAAGACTAATTGGTCTACCTGATTTCTCTAAGGTCCCTTTCAATTTTATGATCACAAAAATTGTAAATAAATGAAATTACCAATAGCAAAATAACAAAATCTTTATGTACATTTAAATTATTTTTCTTTCTATATTCAATAAAAATTCTGTATTCAGGATAAAAATTTTCTAAATAATCTGCTTCTATTTCAATATTTATTTTATAGAAGCATGTTTTGTTCATCTTATAATCTTTAAGGGAGAAAGAGGCATCTATTTATTACACAGAATATGAATGTAGTCTTACTGGCCTGACATATGCCATTCATAGAATCATACAAAGAATGAACTGCAAAGCAGGGCTAATGGAGAAAGACACTGCTCTACACAATGGATGATGTGATGCCACAGGGCCCAACTCTGTCTTTAGATACATAAGTAATTCTCATAGTCTGCATCTGAAGGCAGAATTTGGCCTTCTCCCCATCCCCATCTTACTGATCAGATGAAAGGAAAACAAGAAACCAACTTTAGTTAATAGATTATGTCTTCTTGGTTTAAACTAAAATATCCACAAGAGTGAAATCTTTTTAGAAGTCATTTTCATTTGTTTTCAGAAGTAGTTATGATTTCAGAGAGACCCAATTATTTTAAAGAGAATAATGATCAACTGTGGATAGAGCACATGTGATTGGAATATGTGTCACTAACTTATTGCCTTATTTTGAACATTCAGCTTCTACTTCCTATGGTTAGTGTTAATTAGTGGGAGGTCCTGCTATGCTGGATTCTTTTCCTACTGCTATGTTGGAGTCTGTATCTATTGCTATGCTGTTTCCATTTAAACTGGACCTTGCCCTCTTTTTGCCTTCAGCATACTTCATGATCTTTGGACTTAGCAATCAGAGACTGCTTTTCTTTCTTTCTTTCTTTCTTTCTTCTTTTTTTTTTTTTGCCAAGAAACTATTGCAATCGGAGCTGTCTTCTCCTGTACCACGGCCACAAGATGAATCATCATATGTAAAATTTCTTCAGCAAAAGGATTTTAAATAAATTTGAAAATGAGTTAAAAAGTAGTATATATTACTAAGCAGATGCACATATTTTTATGAGTATAATGTATTTTAAATGACCTTGACATTTTGTGCAAATGAAAGTGAAAACAAAGTTTTGTTATTTTTAGAAGTGTTTCTAGGAAATCACAGCAAACTCCAAAAAAGAAAAGAAACAAAAGTTATTAACAGTCTGACAGCTTAATTTAAAGCATCAAGCATTTAGATGGATGGTGAATCTTTACTGGTTTTAAATTTCATTTTAATTTATGTGGACATTTATTGTTAAAAAATATTTTAAGACATAAATTGAATGTTTCCGTTCCCTGGATCTTTAGTTGTCCAATCTCCCTATTTTCTATTCCTGAAGCAGTAATTACTTTCAAAAGAGCAGGTGCATAAATTACCATTCTTCCTTTTCCTTGCCCCCAAATTCGAGAATATCAAAATATATTCCATCAGTTTCTGATTCAATATGATTACTGAATAACATGTATTTTGGCTTTCCAAGTGAAATAAACTTAAATGAGTAAATTCATCAGTGAAAATCAAAAGGTTCATTAAATATAAAAAACTCTATTTTTCTTAATTCTTTAAAGGAAGTCATCCAAAGCAGCTATTACCAAGAGTATGAGGCAAGTACAACTTGTTCCCTAGGATACCTACTATATACCTGACTGGCACAGAAACTGCTAATCCCCTTACCAATTCTAATAAACTAAGGGATAGTTATTTGGTTTGTATCCCCCACAAAAAACAAAAACAACATAAACCCAAGTTATCTTCAAAAGGAAGAGAAAAGAAATTTTAAAGGCTTATAATAAAGTATAGTATGTATATTTCTGTTATGGAGTGAGGTTTTAAAAGAGGGTAAAAATTACTTTCAATAGTTTGAACTGATGAGCAAACATAAATTTGAGAACAAGAAACCCTAAACAATAAAGTGGAAGATAAATCTTATTACATTTGTAGTTAGCTTTCTGTTAGGGAACTGACAACACAGAGATTAGAGTCTGTAAATTTTCCTCCTTTGACCTAGGAGTTGAGGTCTTTCTTTCAAAAGTGTGCATTTTCATCTGCATAGCAGCACTTATATTCATACAGGCCAACTTTTGTACAATTAAAAGAAAACAAACATTTATAGACCAAAAAAAGAATGATAATAAAAGAATAGTAGTAAAAAGAGATGTGTATCCCTGGCTAATAAGCAGTTGCCTTGTGATCACTAATCTAAATTAGGTGTACCAAAAGTACATGGGCATGTATGGTGGGAGGTACTGTCAAATGGATCTTGTCATTTTTCCAGACTGCCGAGGTTCTCATGCTCATTTATATAGTGACTACTCCTCAAATCGCTACTTTTATATACTTAGTGGCTGCTTATTAAACAAACCTCGGTATTAAAACTTCTCTAAACTTTCAACGTATAACCATAAAGATATATGCACATAAATATGCATATAAAAGTAAACTTTATGAATACTGCTTGAAAATGCAAATTAGCGTATTTCCCCAACTTTATTGAAAACTGGAAGAATCGCAGGATGTCTCAAGCTTCTGCCCACTTCCCAACTCAATACAGAAACTTACTTTTACAGATCTTGAAACATCAATAAGAACAGCTTCTAAAACCACCCTGAATAAAGAAAATATTCTAACAAAAACAAGCCTGCTATTTGTGAAACTGCTAATTAAAGCTATAAAATCTGCTCATTTCTTAGACTGTTGATAACGCTTTTAAAGCTACTATATCCAAGTTAAAATCAAGAAAGAACAAACAAAAATTTATCAAGTATTTTTTCTCTGGCTAAGTAATTGTTTCGTGTAAGGGCTCTCTAAACTTACCTTCTGTTCTAATGATACAAAAATCAGTACCAGCAATTCTTTATTCCTATTTAGATATGGGAAGCCAACATGATGATGAAGTTTGGGTTCCTAATATTCAACTACAGAGTGACGTTTACAACAACAGGTGTACACATTAAAAAAAAGACTAATTCATCTAACATTACATCACCAATACACTTAGAACTTCGAGCATGACATCTGTATATACATGTGTACACACACAAATATGTATATATAACTGTATGTATATATGTCCACGATGACAAGAGGAAAGAAAAGAGGTTCAATTGCACCTCACAATCCAACACAGAACTTCAATCCAAACTAGATTATGGCAACTCGCAAATGTGCAGCCGCCCTGAAGGGGAGGAACCGTCCTCTAAAAAAAAGTACCACATATTCATAAAACAACCCCAGAACATCCTCTCTTTAAAGGAGGCCAGGTCCATGCTCTTTGCCCCACAGCTCCGAGCTGGGGCTTCGACTGCTTACAGATTTCAGTTCAAGTCTGTCTGTCCGTTCCTTACCTTCCCCCCCCCCCCCAGACCTAACCTTCCCGGCTCCTAGGTCTGTCCGCTGGCCTCTGGGCTCCGCAGTCTAAGGGGATCCAGAGAGGCTAGGCGAGGTCTTCCTCCTACCTGCTCAGGACTCGAGGTATTCTCGTACGAATAGTCCCCTTCTCTTCTCCGCCAGCGCCCTCACCCCTTCTCTTCCCTCCCCGCGCACACTCCCGCTCCTCGCTCCCTCCAGGTCCCAGTGCCTACAGCTTCCGTGGCTGGGCAGCCCGCACTGGGTCGCTCGTTCCCTGCACCACTCGCCTTCACACGGACACGGACCACAGGTCCAGCTTAACTTACCACATGCAGCCCCACCTGAGGACTACAGCATCAGGGAAGAGTGGGGGAGGACGCGGGGGTTCCGCCCACTCCTAAGGCTACACCACCTCCATACAGCGCCCCTCAGCTCCGGGGACCCAAGGGTGGCGTCAGGGAAGGAGGGGGGAGACGGAGAGCTAAGGCTCTGCGGTCCTCTGCCAGTGAGCCTGAAGCATTCTACAGAGGGAGGAGGGGTGATGAGGCTGTGTCGGAGAAGGAAAGAGAGAAGGGCGGGGGCGGGGAGGGGGGGAAGCCCGGACTGAAACGCAGCCCGTGCTTCCACCACTTGCCATGCAAGAGTGACGTGAAGCCTCTCGCAAGCTCCTTGCCCTCTGGCTCACGTAAACGCTCCGCCCAGTCCTGCTCTCCGTTCCGCCCTCCTCCTCCTCTTTCTCCTCCTCCTCCTTCTCCTCCTTCCTTTCTTCCTCCTCCTTCTCCTCTTTCTACTCTTCTCTTCTTCTTCCTCCTCCTCCTCTTCCAAACACCCTAACTCCTTTCACCCCTCTTCTCTGCAAAAGCACCCAGTTCGGCTCCTGCCGGAGGCTCGGCTCACAGGCCCCTCCAAGGCTGAGCCAGTAAGGAGGAGGAGCCCCACTCTGGGCTATCACTTACATGTGCCTTTGTCCCGGGAGATCAGATATGCTAATACCGAGCTAGGGCTGTAGCTGCTGCGGTTGGAGGAGGAGGAGAAGGAGAAAAAGGAGGAGGAAGAGGTGGGAGTGCAGGAGATGCTGTGTGGCAGCACAGACCAGCATCTCCCTCTCTGTCGCTACTTTTTTTCTTTTGGTAGTGGCAACCAAAAAAGCAAAGCAAAGAGTTTCAAAAGGAGATGGTAGCCCGGCCAAAGGAGTTTAAACTATCATTGATAATCTCCTTGTTTCTCTTCCTTCCCTCCTCCGTCCTCCCCACCCCCAAAAGCGGCGGGTGACAAAAGGCAGTTGCTAATGCACAGCGCAGAAAAAGCCTGCTGAGTAGCGTAACCACAAATATGACAAGTATTTGAGCTATTCAACAACTTGAGACTGGTCAACAAGTCAGACTGGAGCACAGCAAGTCTTGCACAGGGCATTTACACTCCGCGAAAACCAACAACAGCTGGGGTTAGGATGGGCAAAATCAGGGTCAGTGAGGTGGCTCTGGGATGATTGAGCATTAGCAGCCGAACCTTACTTTCCCTGTGCCTTTGGCTATTTAGTAATAGTCCTTTAGTAATGGTAAGGGTGGTGGGAAAAGTGGGTGGAGAAACAGGGTAGACAAAATGAGTGCTGTCCTTCGACTGTTTCACATGTCCAAATCACAAGAGCAATTGCAGTGGACATATCCTTAATCCTACCCGGTAAGTGAATGAATAAATGACCTCGGGAACACAGCAAAATGGTAGAAAGGGACCTTCTCTGGAAGGATTGTAAAGGCCCCATGTCCTTCTCTGTTAGATCTCAGAACATTCTAGCCCTGGATCATTATGCAAGAAAGAATTCCTTTCCTGAACTGGAAAGGTTTTATTCTACTAGACATCATGAGTTGTATGTGTCGGTTAATAGCACCAAAGAAAGCCTGGGTCTAGAAGGAGGAAGTGTTCAGACACAGAATAACTTCTTTTGATATTTTTTGCTTCCTGCCCACTTAGGTTGCATTTGCTCCGGATTTTTTAAATTTGAGGAAAATATTGGGTCTAATGAAGGGATTTAAATCCTGTCACCATGGAAAAGGGGAATTGACAAAAAAAAGATATTAAATCAAATTCTGTTGGGAATATAACAGTTATTCTTTAAAGTTAAAGGAATATTAAAATAGAATGCATTTTTTGCTGTTATCACATAAAGCAATTCTGGCACTCTGATTTTGGTTGCCACACAATCATCCCTCTCTGACATCATGTTGGCTTTTTAAAATGATCTATTAAACTCGTACTTGGGAATATAAACTTTTAGTATCTAACATAAAGGTGATAGTAAATGGTTACCATCAAGGCAAGTATGCTTTATCTTATGCTCAAACTATTCTGTAATGATTTGGGATCAAATTGACATTCTAAGTGGGACTCAGCATAAGAGACAAAATAACCTATTAGACTTAAGAGTCAGAAAAAATAGAGTTAAAATTCAGTCTCTGACACTAGTAGCAGGACTCCAGGTAGATCATGTAACTTCTCCAGGCTTCAAACAACTAAGACTACAGGTCTTAAGTTTTTCACACATTAAAATCACAAGCCCTAGATACACTGAGATTCAACCACAGGTTGTACCACAATAGTATCTCTCTGTCTGTCCCCATCTCTCTCCTTCTCTTCCTCCTTCTCTTCCTTCCTCTCTCCCTCTCCCTCTCCCTCTCCCTCCCTCCCTCTCTCTCTCTCCCCCCCAAAGCCAAGCCCCCCCACCCCCACCCCCGTGTCTCTCTCTAAGAGGCTAGCCCATGGCCTAGAACCTGCTATAAAAGTTTCTATTTTAACAATAACAATATCAAAGACAAAATATATACTCTGAACATATACATATGAACATTGAGTTTATGTTTTTAATTAAATGTGGAGTTCTTTTATCAAATTTCAATATGGTGATATTAAAATTCAAATTCTCTGTTATAGATATTATTGACCTTTTCAGACTGTTAAATTTGTGTCTTTGTAATGACATGCTATAAAAGTTCTACTCTGACAGTAAGCTATTTCTATTTTCCTTTCTATCAGAATTGTACATTTTTGAAACTATACTATTAACAATCTCTTTTCCATATATTCAAGTTCTCATTTTTGGGTGAAGCCATTAAAATGAATACATAATCAAGACAGTCACTGGTATTTTATATCAATGGACTTTTACCAGTCATGAACTTTATTGAATCTCAATAAGTAGTTCATGAATTCAGTTGAAGTTAGCAAAAAGAAAAAAGTCATACTTGTATCATCAAAATGTTTTCTAGCATATATTTTATCAAATGTAAATACCTTTCAAATGATCAAAACCTTCCTCTTGTATGAAAGACATCTTTGTTGTTGTTCATTCAAATCAAATTTTCTGTGATCCCATTTGAGATTTTCTTGGCAAAGATACCAGAGTGGTTCACCATTTCCTTCTCCAAGTCATTTTACAGATGAATAAACTGAGGTAAGCAGGGTTAAAGTAACTTGTCCAAAGTCACAAGTTAGTAAGTATGTAAGACCAGAGATTTGAACTCAAATCTTTCAGAATTAGTACCAGTTCTCTAATTACTGTGCCACCCCCAAAAGGCATCTAGAAATAAAAAAAAATTATTTTTTCATGGACCATATACATAGTAAAGATCCTAAGTGCTTTTAAAATTCTTAGAAAAAACACGCTGAACTTTGGTTTTTAACTGTGAAATGCTTTTCACTTTTTTTTTCTTTACATTTTTAAGGGTGAAGTATCTGGATAATTTCACAAATACAAATATTAAGTACAATTTTTTTTTCTTTTTAGGGGTTCTGGTGTCTTTGTCCAAGTAGTCAAAGCATGTGCCTAAAGCTTCCACAGCTGTTAATACCCCGCCCTCCAACACCAGGTGGTTAACGCCTTCCCTAGAGAAACTGACTTCTACAGGATAATACAGCAGCCCCTAGCTCTTCCTTTGGAATCTAGATCCACGAGGCCAGAAAGGCTGATGAGCTGCCGATGTCTGTTCCTATTACAATGCTTTCTTCATAGAATTATTAATTACTAGAGTGAATTTGGAATTTCTACAAAATTTGGTTTTCGTTTCCATTGGTTTTCAAATACAGAACAAAAGATAAGCAAGCATGTAACTTGCTGTTATAGTATCATTCAGAATTCAAGTCTCTTAATTTCAAACTAAAACAAATCATTAGAAATTAACTGGAAAAATAATTATACAAATGAGCAAGCATCCACATATAATTTGATTTTAGTTAAAATGGCCTACTTAATATCCCCTAAATTCCATATTCAAGTCTTTTTTTGTGCTTTCCTGGATTGGATTCTTCTCACCTTGCCTTCTTAGAATTCTTAATTTCATTCCAGATGTGGTTTGGATAACACCTCCTACTCAAAACCTTTCCTTATTCTCCCTCCCTCAAGTTGTTAGTGTTCTCTTCTTCCTATAATTACTTCATATTTACTTGTCTAAGTTCATGTTATAGCTCCCAGTGTCATGTAAGCTCCTTGAAGGCAGAAAGTTTTTTTTTTTCCTCTTTGCATTCCAGCATTGGCATAGGACACAAAGTAGATGCTTAACAAAAGTTCAAAAAGTAAAGAAAAAATTAGTGTAGTCATATATACATTAAAAAGGGATAAGCAACATTGTACTGAATGTCAGAGAAATGACTTTTATTTTTTTTATTAATACTTTTTATTTGCAAAACATATGTATGGGTAATTCCTAAACATTAACCCTTACAAAGCTTTCTGTTACAAATTTTCCCCCCTACTCCCCATCCCTCCCCTAGATAGCGGTATATCCACTACATGATAATTATGTTAGAATACTTAAATCTAATATATGTATAGTTATTGCCACACATCATTTTTTTTGTTCAGGAGAAATTGTATCTATAAGAAAGAATAATCCGATAAAGGAAATACAATGCAAGCAAACCTCAATAGAGAACATGAAAATGTTATGTTGTGGTCCACATTTCACATCCCTCTCTCTGGGTGTATATGGCCTTCTTCACTGATCAATTGGAATTAGTTTGAAGCATTTCATTGTTGAAGAGAGAATGACTTTTCTTTTAAATGTGAACCATGGCTAGGTAATCCTGGGTACCAGTTTACACTGAACTGTTCTTTTCAAAGTACAACTTAAAAGCTTTTTAAGTTCTTAATTTCCTTCCCCATCCCAAACCCTCATAAATATGATGTAATGAAGTGAAACAAAAGACACTAGTAAAGACAGTAATAGAGGTTATCACTGGAATGAATTTTAGCATTAATTTCAATTTTCTTGGTCAGTCTGCTATGTTTTTTGTCCCCTCATGCTTTATGTACCATAGTAATAATAGCAAAGAAGCTGTAAATTTGTCTTGTATAGTTTTCCTTTAAAAAGATATGCAAATGGGGCAGCTAGGTGGCAATGGATAGAGCACCAGCCCTGAAGTCAGGAAGACCTGAGTTCAAATCAGACCTCAGACACTTAACATTTCCTAGCTGTGTGATCCTGGGCAAGTCACTTAACCCTAATTGCCTCAGCAAAAAGGCAAAAAAAAAAAAAAAAAAAAAAAGATATGCAAAGGTACCACTGGGTGATGAATATTTAAGATCAATATTTAAAGATAAAGTATATTAAATGCATATATAGCACCTCATATAGTTTATAAAAGCATTTTCTTAACAACAAGCCTATGGAATAAAGTAATACAAGCAATACCAAGCATATTTTACATGTGAAGATTTGGCTTAAGTAATGTCCATGGACACAAAATTCGTGAAGTTTTAAACTTCGGTCTTCTAACATCAAGATCAGCTACTCTTCATACTAAATACTAGCTTCTTCTCTAATTTCCTAACTATTCAATTATGCTGTAAATTTATCACTTAAGATAGTTGTGTCTACTGGTATAAACTTCAGCAGCAAGGAGAGTTGGACTATAACTGGATAAGCCCTAAAGCTTAAAGTGTGATATGTGTGTATACACATACATACATACATACATATATAATATTTTAAAAATTGGAATAAATTTACAAGATTAGAATGCCAGTAGGCAACCATTTAAAAAGATTATCAGATGGAAATGATATAGGGTTTAATGATTAGAAAACAAAATAAAAGCAACAAAGGTTCCTAGAGAATAACTGAATAATGTCAGACTTTGAGAGATGCTAAGAGCCATGGGTAATTTTTCTGTTTGAAATTTTCATTCTTTTTTCTTGTGGTTTAATTAACTATTCCACATTTGCAACTCCTCCTTCATTGTCACTTTCTTTATAATGCCAAAATGCTTGTTTCCTACTGCTACTTGTCTGTATGTATGAATATCATATATAATTATAGGTAGCTATTTCATATCTATACTTTTTGCTCCAAATGATGTAATTCCTCTTAGAATGCTTCATATTTCCTACTGTCCCACTTGCACTAAGGCTATTCTCTGTCCAATTTGTAGTCTTAGGAGGGACTTAAGTTGTAAGTATTTAAGTTAAATACTTCAGTTTCCTTTCTTATCATAGATAGAGAAATGTCTTTTTAAAAAAGTTTTGATTCCTTAACAATAACATGATTCTGTCAAAACGGACCAACTACTAAACATCTTAATTTAATCATCTTTTTTCAGTATACATGAATGGATGTATCAATCATGTATGATACCTCCAATGTTGCAAAACATAAAACATCTATGACTTTTCATCCTATCGTTATCAATGTTCCTGTTATCCATGCTTCCCTATAAATTCTTCCATAGATTATCTACTCAAAGTGCTGAAGAACTAAATTTCTTAATATACTGTGGGTATACAGTTGAGGGAGAGGGAATTTATAATACAATACTTTGGCTGGTTGTTTGCTACATGCCTTGACCTATGTCTGTTTCCAATCATATATTTCTGGCACAATAACTTTTTATGCCATTTCTTGTGAACAAAGCACCATAAGTGATATGCTATAACCTACTTCTGCTCAATATGGGTCTGTCTACACACTGTTCTATGGGTCACCTACAAAACTGATCTTTTGGCAATTGTATCAAATGAGTCACAGCCTTTCAAAAACAATAGAAAAATGTTGTTTTTTAAACTGAATTTCTGTTTTATGGAACTGCTTGAAGTCATTGACAATGCTGAGTAATTTTCCAAATTCAATCCAAACTGCTTTTACCTAATAGGACTAGTATTATATGTGATGCCTGTTCATGGCATATATATATATATTTTTTATTAAAGCTTTTTATTTGTATAGCATATGTATGGGTAGTTCCTCAGCATTGATCTTTATAAAGCTTTCGTTACAACTTTTACCCCCAGTCCCCTCCCCTCCCCTAGATGGCAGGAAGTCCACTACATGTTATTAATATTAAAATACTTGACAAGTTGTGCAAGAAAAATCTTATCTACAAGAAAAAAAGAAAATCAGAGAAAGGAAACACAATGTAAGCAAACATCAATAGAGAGCATGAAAATGTTATGCTGTGGTCCACATTTCATATCCCTCTCTCTGGGTGTATATGGTTTACTTCACTGAACAATTGGAACTGGTTTGAGACAATTCTTTGTTGGAGAGAGCATGGCATATATTTTGATAGAGTATCTCAAATAAGTTGCAAATCAAATTATACAGTATGATATGGACAATATATATTTTTCATTTATTTGTCCTTTTGAAAAATGGCAGATTTTTTTTTTTTTAGTAATCATGACTCTCAATGAGGAGGCTTTGTAGTATTGTAGGGTTTTATATACTACAATCATCCCATTTCAGAATTAGAGACTTCAGTAAACATCTAGAACAACTCAAATCTGAAAAATAATTCTCATAACAGATGCGAGAAATAGTTATTCAGACTTTTCTAGAAGCCATCAGTGAAAGGGAACTCCCTGTGTTCAAAGGTTCTACTTTTATTGAGTTCTAATTATTAGGAATTTCCTTTTTTTTTCCTTTTCCATCCACTGCTTTTTAGCCCTATCCTTGGCAGAACTGGGTTGTTTTTCTCTTTCAGATAAAAACTTTACTTCATGAAGGTTGTCATATCTTTTGTCTTTTTTTACTCCATGCTGAATACCCCCAGTTCTTTCAACTGACCATTACATACCAATTCAAAGCCAGTTTGATGACTCCTGAGTCCTTGCTTTGAACCTTCATATCAGAAGATTTCAGTTGCACTGCTCACTTCCCTCCTGACTCACTCCGTGGTCTGTTCCAACCTCCATATCAGCTGTCTTAACCCCATAAGAATGGCTACAGCCAGAGTATGATTTAATTTGTGAGTGTTTGGGGGAACTGCCATATTGTCATTAGTCTTAGCCATGTTGTTCACTTTTTTTCTGGATCACCTGAAAGATGATATTTATGTTTTGAGCCTGGGTAATTAGAAGGCTGTTAGGATCCTGGACAGTAATTACTACAGGGAAGGGAAAGAGAAGAAAAAGTTTTGGGGAAAAGATGATGAGTTCAGTTTTGAATACATTAAGATTAGGTTATCTATGGCATAAATATGATATGTCTAATAGTTGGAGATTAAAGACTGGGGTTCAGGAGAGAGGATAAGGCTAGATAAATAGATCTGAGAATCAACTTTATAGAGATGATAATTGATTCCCTGGGAACTAATGGGATCAAGTGAAATAGTAGAGAGAAGGAAGAAAGGAAGGATGAGAACAGAGCTAAGGAGACTGAGAAGGAACAACAGTCAGACTGGAAGGAGGAGAAACAGGAGAAGGCACTGTTGTAATAATCTTGAGAGAAGAATGTATAAAGGAATAGGGAGTGGCTGATAGTGTTAGTGGCTGCAAAGAGGTCAAGCAGTATAAGAATTCAGAAAAAGCCATTTGATAGGGGGATTAAGAGATCTTTGGTAGTTTTGGAGTGAGATTTCACAGTTGAATGCTGTGGTCTGAAGTCAGACTTGAAGAGAATGAGGAAGACAGTTGAGAGGAGAGGAAGTAGTGGCACTGATTGTAGACGGCCTCTTCAAAGATTTTAGCCATGAAAAGGAAGAGAGGTGTAAGAGGATGTATGGAAAAATTAGATCAAGTAAGGATGTTGCTAAAGACACGGACATGTTTTTAGACAGCAGGGAATAGCCAGCAGCCAGGGAAAAAAGTAAAAATAAGTAACAGAGCAGGGACCATGGAAGGAGCAAACTGCTAAAGAAGATAGAATCAAATGGGACCACTTAAGCCCTTTCATCATTCCAATACCCTAGCTGGACCCTCTTCTTGTAAAACAGACGTGAAGTAAGAGATAGTGGAGCAGGGTATCTGAGTGATGTGTGAAAAAGTGAGAACTCTTTATGAATGGCCTCAGTTTTTTTGGTGAAATATGAAGCAAGGTTCTTAGCAGAAAAAGTGAGTGGTGGGGGAGCAATGAGAGGCTTAAGGATTTATGAAAGGGTTAAGAAAAGTTGCTGTTGTGAATTGGACAGTGAACTCATTAGGGAGGTGAAAAAGGTGCAATGAGGGCCCAGTTGAGATTATACAACATAAATTTTCAGGGGGCACAATCTATATAGTTTCATGACTTTCTCCACCTTTGTTCAGCAGAAAGTGAATAGAAGCAAAGACAGCAGACAGTGGGGATAATTCCAGGTTGGTGCTTAGCAGGGCATGATTGGTGAAAACATAAAGGAGCAAGGGAGTTGTGAAGTTTCTGTCTATCTATTATATGGACTTGAGTCCCTGCATCATTTCAGTTTTCCTGCTTTGAACATTTTCCAATTGACCAGGGTTGTTCCTAAATTTTGGTGCCCCCACAATACTCTCTACATATGGTCTGATCAGGTACCATCTTTGTTTTCCTGGAATCCAAATTCTTTTTTTTAATATTTTTTAAAAAGATGAAATAATTGTTTTAGTATAATTGTATGATTTTATAATCTACACCTGTTAACTTTCATCTCATTAGATTTGAACCAGTGTTCTATTGGTCAATATATTTTTAGATCCTGAGTCTATCACCTATTATTCTTCCCAACTTTGTGTTATTTGCAAATTTGGTATGCATGTTATCCTTGCCTATATTCAAATCATTGATAAAAATGTTAAGCAGCCTAAGAGCAAACACAAATCTTAGAATCATTTCATGAAGATCTACCAAATTGACAGGAAACCATTAATAACTACTTTTTGAATCTGGACCAATCATTTCCTAATACACCTAACTATATCATTATTTAGCTCATAACTGTATCTTTTCAGAAATATCACACAAATACTCCATCAAATACTTGCTAAAATCTAGGTAAACTGAATTTACAGTATTGACATTCTAATAGTTTAGCGATACTGATCAAAAAATAAGGTTAATATGGAATGAAATACTTTTGATGAAGCCATTATGATTTTTTTGTAATTGCCAATCCTCTTTTTAGATGTTCACTAGACATTTTTAAAGCAACTTTGAATTTTTCTAGGAATCAAAATCAAACTTACTGATTTATATTTGCAGATATTAAAATTGTTACTTAAAAGAAAATAGAAACATCTGACTTTTTTCAATCTTGCAATACTTTTTCCCTTTTTCCCCCCAATCACAACCTGCCACTTTTTTTTTCAAAACACAAGGATGAAATTTATCTTGTCTGGGTGACTTGATTTCATGAAGCTAGATGCTCTTTTACTAGCTTCTTTCTTATCTTGGTATCAACTCCTTATTAGTCATTTCTTTCTCTCCTTTCCAGTCCAAAGGCCATTCTCTTTGGCACAGAAAACAAACAAAACAAGAATTAAGTAGCTTTTCCTTCTCTCAGCAGCCTGTACCATAATCCATCTATTTTAGTGATGGTGATTCTATCTCTTTTTTGATCTTACTCTTTTCCTCAATATAGCTCATCATCCCTCCACCCCTACAAACTTCTTTCTGTAGTCTACTTTCCTCATCAGCCTCAGTTCATTCGAAGTGTTACTACTACTCCTGAAACAATTCTTACAGTACTATGCCAATTTATTTGTTCTCATCTAAAGATCTTTCTTCACACTTTACAAGGAAAATAGGGATTATTTGCAGTGAGCCTTCTCTTCTTTTCTATGTTTCATATCTTCTTGATGTCATTCCCTCTCCCTTTAATTTATTCTGATGAAGTGACCTACCTTTCTCACTAAAACCAGACATTTTACATGTGCTATTGATTCCCACTTCCCATTTTCTCAACCAGACTACTCCGCAAATTATCTCCCTATTCCAGTCTCTAATCTCTTCCTATATATTGGTTTCTACTCTGTTGCATTTTAGTGTGCCCAAGTCTCGTTTATTTTTTAAAAAAATCTTCAGTAGACTTATCATCCCCTTAAGCTACACTCCCACATCTCTCTTATTGTGAGAAAAAAATCTATTAAAAACTATCTACACATGAATTGGAGCCAAGATGGCTGAGTATGGCAGCAATTCATCTAGTCCTTCAAAATTCCCCTCCAAACAAACTTGCAACAATGCCTCAGAATGAATTTTGGAGTTGTGAAGCAATTTTTCAGCCCAGGACAGCTTGGAGGATGAGCAGAAAAGAGCAGTCTTACTAACTTGAGAGTGTAGTGTAGTTTAGGGCAAGCCAGTAGCAGGCCATAACCCAAGGGGTCAGCAATGAGATCCTGAGTCCTGGGGCAAACCTTCAGCAAGGCTATACCATCAGTGCAAACCAACAGCCAGACCCTGAGATCTGAGGCAAGCCAGTAGCCTAGTTATTCCTTAGTGAAGCCCTTCTCTTGGGTGAGACCTCACCCCTGGGGCAGGCTAGCAGCCAGATCCTGCCCCTGGAGCAGGCCAGCAATGAAGTCCTGCCCTTAGTATAAGCCAGCAGCAAGACCCTTCTTCTGGTACAAGCAAGCAGTACACCCTTTCCACTTGAGGAGTAGAGCCTAACTTTTATATAAAGTAAAAAGTAAACAGAAAAATGAGCAGAAAAAAAAGAACCTGATTAGAAAGTTAGTATGGTAACAAGGATCAAGGAACAAACTTAGGGAAGGATAACAATGTCAAATGGCTACATGCAAAGCCTCAAAGAAAAAGGTGAATTGGTCTCTATGCATGGGTAATTTTTCAACATTGACCCTTACAAAGCTTTCTGTTACAAAATTTTCCCCCCTAGTCCCCATCCCTCCCCTAGATGGCAGGAAGTCTACTACATGTTAATTATGTTAAAATACTTGACAAATGGAATATGTGTATACATATTTTTACAGTTATCTTGCTGTGCAAGAAAAGTCAGATCTACAAGAAAAAAAAATCTGAGAAGAGAAACAATGCAAGCAAACATCAATAGAGAGCATGAAAGTGTTATGTTGTGGTCCACATTTCATATCCCTCTCTCTGGGTGTATATGGCTTTCTTCACTGAACAAGTGGAACTGATTTGAAACATCTCATTGTTGAAGAGAGCCATGTCCATCAGAATTGATCATCATACAGTCTTGTTGCCATGTATAATGATCTCTTGGTTCTGCTGATTTCACTCAGCATCAGTTCATGCAAGTCTCTTCAGGCCTCTCTGAAATCGTCCTGCTGGTCGTTTCTTACAGAACAATAACATTCCATAACATTCATATACCATAATTTGTTCAGCCATTCTCCAATTGATGGGCATCCATTCAGCTTCCAGTTTCTAGCTACTACAAAAAGGGCTGCCACAAACATTCTTGCACATGTGGGGCCCTTTCCTTCCTTTAAGATCTTTTTGGGGTATAAGCCCAATAGAAACACTGCTGGGTCAAAGGGTATGCACAGTTTGATAACTTTTTGAGCATAGTTCCAAATTGCTCTCCAGAATGGTTGAATCCATTCACAGTTCTATCAACAATGTATCAGTGTCCCAGTTTTCCCACATCCCCACATTCATCATTATCTTTTCCTGTCATTTTAGCCAATCTGACAGGTGTGTAGTGGTACCTCAGAGTTGTCTTAATTTGCATTTCTCTGATCAATAGTGATTTAGAGCACCTCAAAAATGATTTCTTAAATGAAATAAAAGAGGTGGAAGAAAAATTGGGAAAAGAAGTAACAGAAATACAAGAGAATCATGAAAAAATTATTCAGCAGCTTGGTAAAGGAAATACAAAAAAAAAGGAAAAATATATGCAAAAATTCACTAAAGAAAAATCTCCTTAAAAAGAAGGAATAGCCATATTGAAAAGGAAGCACAAAAGCTCACCAATTAAACTAATTCCTTAAATACTAGAACTGGGCATGTTGATGCTAATGATTCATCAAAACATCAAGAAACAATAAAATCAAAGGATAAAAAAAATAGAAGGAAATGTGAAATTCCTCATTGGAAAAACAACTGACCTGGAAAATAGATTGAGGAAAGGAATTATTGGATTACCTGAAAATCTGAATATTATATATACTTAAAGAAATTAACAAGGAAAACTGCCCTGATATCTTAAAACTGAAGAGTAAATTACAAATTTAAAGAATCTGCTAATCACCTCCTGAAAGAGATCCCAAAATGAAAATTCACAGAAATATTGTAGCCAAATTTTACTTAAAAAATACAGCAAGGAAATTTCAACAATATATCACAAAAAAACATATACTATGACCAGGTCAGAGTTATACCAGGAATGCAGGGCTGACTTAACATTAGGAAAACTACTAACAGTTTTGGTAGTTTGACTGTTATGGCTTTATAATAATTATAACAGAAATCATATGATTGTCTCAACAAGCATTATCTGTAATGGGGATAGGTAAGAAACCTTCTCAGTAAGATCAGGGGTGAAGCAAGGATACCTATTATCACCATTATTTTTCATCATTGTACTAGAAATGTTAGTTATAGTGATAGGAGAAGAAAAAGAAATTGAAGGAATTTGATTAGTTAATAAGGAAACAAAACTATCATTCTTTGTACATGATATGATGGTAAACTTAGAGAATCCTTTAAAATCATTAAAATAATTAACAACTTTAGCAAAATTGCAGCATACAAAATAAACACACATAAATCACCTGCATTTCTATATATTACTAAGAAAGTCGAGCAGCAAAAGATAGAGAAATTCCATTTAAAATAGTTGTAGATAATATAAAATACCTGGCAGTCTACCTGCTAAAACAAACCCAGGAACTATATGAATATAATTATAAATTATTTCACACAAACAAGTGAGATCTAAACAACTAGAAAAATATTAATTGCTCATGGACAGGCCAAGCCAAAACAATAAAAATGAGAATTCTATTTAAATTAATCTACTTATTCAGTGCTATCACAATCAAACTGCCAAAAAAAATTTTATATAGCTAGAAAAATAATAACAAAATTCATCTGGAAGAACAAAAGCTCAAGAATATCAAGGGAATCCATGAAAAGAAAAGTGCAGGGAATTTATAAGAATGCATGCCATTTTCTAATTGATAAATGGTCAAAGGATATGAACAGGCAATTTCAGACAATCAAAATTATCCATAGTCACATGAAAAAATATTCTAAATCACTAACTAACTAGAGAAATAAAACTCCTCACCTTTATCAGATTAGCTGAGATGACAAAAAAGGAAAATGAAAAATGTTGGCAGGGATGTGGGAAAACTGGGATACTAATTTACTATTGGGAGAATAGTGAATTGATCCCAACCATTCTGGAAAACACTGTGGCACTATGCCCAAAGGACTATAAAATTGTGCATAACCTTTGATCCAGCAATACCTCTACTAGGTGTGAATCCTAAAGAGATTAAAAAAAAGGTGGGGAAGGATTTATTAGTACAAAAATATTTATAGCAGCTTTTTGTAGTGGATAAGAATTATAAATTGAGGGTATGCCTGTCAATTGGGAAATGGCCGAACAGGTTGTGGTATATGATTGTGATGAAGTATTATTGTGCTATAAAAAATGATGAGCAAGATGATTTCAGAAAAAACTGGAAAGATTTACTTGAACTGATGCAGAGTGAAGTAAGCAGAATCAGAACATTATGCACAGTAACAGCAATATTGTATGATGAAAAACTATGAATGAATTAGCTATTCTCAGCAATACAATGATCCAAGACAGTTTCAAAGGGCTCATGCTATCCACTTCCAGAGGAAAAAAAAATTGTCTGTCTCTCTTTCTCCATCAGTTAGTTGTCTTTCACAAAATGACTAATGTAGAAATAGATGTTGCATGACTGTACATCTATAACATATCATATTGCATAATCTTCTCAGGGAGGGGGGCAGGAAAAGAGGGAAAGAGTCTAGAACACATTTTTTTGGCAATTAAATAATCATTTATTAAAGACCCAATATGTATAAGTTTTCTCAAAAGCTGGATACAAATAAAATAGGATTAGAAGTTAGAGCTATTCAGAGAAGAACATGCAGTGTGTGGATGGAGTTTGTGGTCAAGTTCCTGTTTTAAAGGAGCTCATCTTTATTTTTTTTTTAAATTTTATTTTATTTGCATAACATATGTGTGGGTAATTCTTCAACAATAACCCTTACATAGCTTTCCGTTACAAATTTTCCCCCCAACTCCCCACCCCTCCCCTAGATGGCAGGATATCCACTACATGTTAATTATGTTAAAATATTGGCAAATCGAATATATGTATACATATTTCCAAACTTATCATTGTTGTGCAAGAAAAATCTTATCTACACAAATGATATATCAGATAAAGGAAACACAATGTAAGCAAACATCAATCAAGGAGTATGAGAATGTTATGTTGTGGTCCACAATTCGCATCCCTCTCTCTGGGTGTATATGGCTTTCTTCAGTGAACAATTGGAGGTGGTTTGAAACATTTCATTGTTGAAGAGAGCCATGTCCATCAGAATTAATCATCATATAGTACTGTTGTTGCCGTGTATAATGATCTCCTGGTTCTGCTCATTTCACTCAGCCTCAATTCATGTAAGTCTCTCCAGGCCTCTCTGAAATCATCTTGCTGGTCATTTCTTACAGAACAATAATATTCCATAATATTCATATACCATAATTTATTCAGCCATTCTCCAATTGAAGGGCATCTATTCAATTTCCAGTTTCTAGCCACTACAAAAAGGGCTGCCACAAAGATTCTTGCACATGTGGGGCCTTTTCCTTCCTTTATGATTTCTTTGGGATATAAGCCCAATAGAAATGCTGCTGGGTCAAAGGGTATGCACAGTTTGATAACTTTTTGAGCATAGCTCCAAATTGTTCTCCAGAATGGCTGTATCCGTTCACAGCTCCACCAACAATGCATCAGTGTCCCAGCCCTCCCACAACCCCTCCAACATTCATCATTAACTTTTCCTGTCATTTTAGCCAATCTGACAGGTGTGAAGTGGTACCTCAGGGTTGTCTTGATTTGCATTTCTCTGATCAACAGTGATTTGGAGCACCTTTTCATATGACTATAAATAGTTTTAATTTCATCCTCTGAAAATTGTCTGTTCATATCCTTTGACCATTTATTGATTGGAGAATGGCTTGAATTTTTATAAATATGAGCCAATTCTCTATATATTTTAGAGATGAGACCTTTATCAGAACCCTTGAATGTAAAGATGATTTCCCAATTTATTACTTCCCTCCTAATCTTGTCTGCATTGATTTTGTTTGTACAAAAACTTTTTAACAATATAGTCAAAGTTATCTATCTGGTTTTCAATTAAGAGTTCCAGTTCTTCTTTGGACATAAATTTATTCCATCTCCATAGGTTCTAGAACACATTTTAAAAATATGAATGTTAAAAACTGTTTTTACGAGTAATTGGGAAGCATCTTATTTAAAAGAAAAAAAACTGAATTGGCATCAGAAGAATTCTGTGTCTGCTTATACCCTGTGGGATTTTGTTCCAGTTTCTTAAACTCCCCAATATCAATTTTCCAATTTATGGAAAAGAGAGTTATGCTAACTCAGCAATTCTCAAAATTTTAAATCTCTGGACCACTTTACACTCTTAAAAATTATTGAAGACACTAAATTACTTTTGTTTACATGGGTTATATAAATATTTATCATATTAGAAATAAAAATGGATATGGTTTTAAAAATATGTGTTAATCTGCAAATAATAATAAACCCATTATAGATTAACATAAATAAAAATTTTTTATGAAAAAAAAAAGCCATCTATGTTTGTTATTTCCAACTTATTATCCTCACTTCTCAAATCTTTGCAATCTGAATTCCATTCTGATCACTTAACTGGAACTACTTTCTCCAAAGTTACCAATTAATTACCTCTTCCCACCCTCCCCACCTCCAAGGCTATAGAGATTAAGTGACTTGCCCAGGGTCACACAGATAGTAAATGTCCAGTGTCTGAGGCTGTATTTGAACTCAGGTTCTACTGACTTCAGGGCCAATGCTCTCTCTACTCAGTGCCACTTAGCTGTCCCCTGCCTTCTCATCCTTAATGATCTCTTCCACATTCAACTGTCTTGGCCACCTTTTTCTCCTGTGATATATAGTCTCCCCTATTTGGGATTTTATATACTTATTTTTTTGGTTCATCTCCTACCTATTTGACCATTCCCTCTCAGTATCTTTTGGTGGCTCAAAATCCTTATCCCATCCAACTATGCTTGTATTACTTTGTAAGACTTTGTCCTAACTTCCTCTTTTCTCTCTACAGTTTCTCACTTGATGGCTTCATCGACTCCCAAGGATTTAATAATTCAACCCTAGTTTCTGTTTCTCTTCAGAGCTTCAGTTCTGAATCACCAACTGCTTATTGGACATTTTAAATTTATATCCTACTAGCATCTCAAATTCAACAAATGCAAAGCAAGATTCATTAGCTTCATTCTCAAATCCATTACTTTATCAAATTTCTCTATTTCTTTCATCCATTATCCTTCTAGTCACCCATGTTCTCAGCCTCAATATATTAGTCAATTCCTCACTGTCATCTCCCTATATCTAATCAGTTGCTAATTCTTGTTTCTATCTTCATAACATTTCTTGCCTGTGCCCCCTTCTTTCCATCCATTGCTACCGTCTTAAAATTGGCTCTCTTCACCTCTTTTTAGGTCTATTTCAACAGTTTCCTAATTGGGTTTCCTCTTTCAAGTCTATCCCAGTTCAGCTCATCTTCTACCCAGCAGGGATTTTCCTAAGTCCTTTTCTCAATAAACTCCTGTGGGGCCCCCTATTATCTCTAGGAATGATATATAAACATTTTTGTTTGGAATTTAAAGTCTTTTACAACCTGACCTCATCCTACCTTTCCAGGTTTTACTCCCTTCAATAAAACTATGGTCCAGTCAAATTGGGCCTCATAATTGTTCCCCATTCATAGCACTACATTTCCTGTCTTCAGGACTTTGAACTGGCTGTCTTGTATTCCTGGAATGTGCTGCCTTCTCACTTCCCAATCCCTACTTATAAGACTCAGATCAATACCTACTTTCTACATGAAACTTTTCTTGAGCTTATAACTGCTAGTATTTTCCTCACCCAAAACCACTGTATATCTTTTTTGCATAAATCTATGTCTATATATGTTCTCACCCCAATAGAACATAAACTCCTTGAGGACATAAACTGTTTTACTTTTGTATTTGTATCTTCAGTATCTTCTACAATTCTTGGCACACAGTAGACATAATATACTCTTTTTGATTGATTGGCCTTCTTTCATTTAAGATTTAAGTTGGTTGGTAAGTTCTCTGTATCTATCTTACTCCTCCAGACAACTCTAGTTTCCCTCTGATATAATCAGTAAAATTTCATCCACAAATAGGAACATTTGGAAAAACTCATCTTTTAGGAATCTCTTTTCCATTTGTAACCTGTGTACGACATGCACTACGACTATGGTAAACACTTTGGCAATGTTTTAATCCTTATTTGATCTTGATACTCAAAGATTATTGAACAAAATTATTTCTATGTTTTCAAATATCGAATAATATTATTTAACATATGTAAAGTGGATATTTTGCTGGAAGAAAGATGTTGAGGCTAATTTGTAGGCTTATCAATTTAAATGATTTTTATAATCAACAAACAATGTCATCTTGGATTTTCTATGTCTTTCAGTCAATTAATAATGTGGCTCTGAAGAATACTGTTATTCCACATAAACTGCAACAATAACTCACGATGGGTAAATCACTGGGAGGGAGCACTTGGATTAGAGCATTCCAGAATAAGATGACATGAACAGATTGTAATCTGGATCTGCATGACTGGTGGAAGTATCCACATCAATAAGATCATAGATTGGTGAATATTTTGACATGTTTCCAATATAACAATCACATGATGGAAGAAGTATAAATGCTACCATCCTGTGAAGAAATGGAGACTCTAAGAAGTATCTAAGTGCACCTCTAAGTATATTCAATGGAATCTATAATCAAGTCTCCTGGCTACATCTTCTCTTTCTGTAGTTCCAGTCTGATTCTTACAAAACTATTTCTGAAGGCCTGCTTTTTTCCTTCTTCCATTTTTATCTAGTATAACTTCAGGAGGAGACATGACTTTTACTGTAGGAGAGACAATTTAAGAAGGTCTTTGTTCTATTAAATAGTTTAAACAATTTTTTTGGTTCAAACTATGATTTCATTGGTAGGAAATCTCCTAATGAGGAAATTTCTTCCCACCAATGCAGATCAACTGAGGCTTGCTCTTTATCTACTATATAATTCCTTTCTCAAATGTTTAAAAAAAAACCTGACAAACAATAAACACAACGGGATCTTCTATTCCCTACATCTTCCAATTATGTGAAGGATAAAGACTTGGTTTACAGTGGAATATCTCTTATAAAAAACCAGCCTATCCCTTTGTAATTAGCCTCATCAAAGATGCTCTTGATGCATGTATAGACCTACTCTTATAAAAATTTTATAGGCCTATGGATCAATAGTTATTGATGTTCTCTTGATCACTCTTTTTTGTTAGATAAAATCTGAAATTTTCTCCACATTTTTGGTATCTGCTTTCAGTATATGTATAGATCATTGTCATAAAAATTTTCTAGTACTCACAAAATAAGCTTATGGGCTGGTAATTATTACTGTCCTCGATCACTTAAAAAAGACACTACTGTGTGATTTTTATTTCCAATTTGTTCAATATTTTACTCTCTTGAGTATCTTGAAAATTGATATCTAAATGCTTAAAAAAAACCTGTTGCCTTCAGAATGGATTTCTTTATATATATATATGTACTTGATCAGGTTCAGCTGCTTTCCCCATCTTCATCTTCTTTAGTATTATTTTTTTTACTTTCTCTCTGTTTTACAAATGACTTTTGTTGCCATAGGGTGTCATGGTTTTGCAAGGAAAGATCAAAGGTTTGTTTGCTAAGGTGGCTCTTGACCTCTTTTGTGCCCTTATTAAAGTGACTGCATTACACTGGTTAAACTTTTCTAAGGGGAGGAAGGGAAAGAGCTTTTATGTAGTACCTATTATGTGCTAAGCATATTATCTCATTTGATCCTCACAGCAACTCTGTGAAGTAAGTGCTATTATTATCCCCATAAGCAATAAGTGATAAGCTGTATTACTCTTTTCATTTAGCCAATTTCTATTTTTTTTTTTTTAGTATTGATTGAATAAATCAGGTTGGAACTAATTTAATTGCATTTAGAGTCATTCATTTCTTCATCTTCCTCCTCCACAACTTAGCACTGATTTTGATCCTACCAGTGGATGTTCTGACCATACACAGCTATGTAGCTGATTCCCACATTTGCAACCAGTCATTCCTGTTATGATATAGCTAATTTAATTGTCATTATGTTGTTTGTTATTTATTATGTCTAAATTTTATTCTTTACATAATTAGTTGTAAGAATTGTAAATAATCCTCTAGTCTATCTCTATTTTTTTCCTTACCCAGAACCACATTTTCTATAAATTAGTTATCAATAAGCATGGTTGACTTATTTTACAAGTTTGTGGTAGATTTGTCTATTTCATCATCCTTTGCAACAAAAGGTGGTATGTAAAACTATAAGTATCTTTATAGTGATCTTTTTTCTTTAGTTTATATACTTATTGCACTAGTGTACAATCAAGCCAACTCAACCAGCTTTTATTTAACTTTTCAAGAAATGCTTATGAACTATATTTCTATTTAGCAGCGACTGGAAACATAACTGCTTTATGTTTTCTGGGTTCATTTATAACAAAAAAGTTAATATATATTTGGTTTAGTTCCTCTAGTAACAGATAAGCTCAGTGGTTATTAGATAAGAAAAATCTCATACTTATAATAACAATAGAAAAAACTAATTTTTGTAGACCATCTAAATACTGTATGGTCCAAAAGGCTATAAAACTGGACATTTGATCCAGCAATGCCACCAGTGGGTCTGTATATCAAAGATACCATAAAAGGAAAAGGACCCACATGTGCAAAAATGTTTGTAGCAGCTCTTTTTTGTGGTGGCTAGGAACTGGAAATTAAATGTATAATAAATATGTCCTTTGTTACCTAAGGATGAGTATGTGAACAATAAAAAATAAATATACTACTTGCCCATCAATTGGGAAATGGTTGAATAAGTTAACATAGTATAAGCAAGATTATGTGATGATCAACGGTGATGGACTTGGCTCTTTTCAGCAAAGTGCTGATTCAAGATAATTCCAATAGACTTGGGATGAAAAATGCCATCTGCATCCAGAGAGAGAACTATGGAGACTGAATGTAGTTCGAAGCATAGTATTTTTACCTTTTTGTTTGTTTGCTTTTTCTTTCTCATGATTTTCTCCCTTTTGATCTGATTTTTCTTGCATGATATGACAAACATGGAAACATATTTAAAAGGACTGCACATATTAAACCTATATCAAATTGTTTACTGTTTGGGGGAAAGGAAGGTAAGAGAAGAAGGAAGAAAAACTTGGAACACAAAGTCTTATAAAATGCATGTTGAAAACTATCTTCATATGTATTTGGAAAAATAAAATACTATTGAAAAATATATACTGAGGGAGACAAAGAAGAATGGAATAAGAGCTAATGGCTTGGGTAAAGTTATCTTCAGCACATTAGGTTTTTAGAGTAAAAGAACATAATCTGGATATGGAATTTAATCTTGCTAATTTAAAATTAATACTTCTAGTTTTGAAAAGATTAATTTTTAAGCAGGTTTTAGTAATGTTTTTTATCCTGATAGCACAGTAATTTCAACTTTCTCCAGATTGATTAATCCCTTCTTGTGATAAAAGAAAAAATATCTAATACATTGACTTCATTTGGACATATAAACAATATTCTGTTCTAAAAAATCTCCTATTAGGGAAGCGCGCATTTAGGTGGCGCAGTGGATAGAGCACCAGCCCTGAGATCAGGAGGACCTGAGTTCAAATCTGTTCTCAGCCACTTAATATTTCCTAGCTGTGTGACCTTGGGCAAGTAATTTAACCTCAATTGCCTCAGCAAAAAGCAAATAAATAAATAAAAATTAAAAAAAATTTAAAAATCTCCTATTTATCTCCCATGGTGGAGAAGGTATATTTCATTATCAGTTCTCTGGAATCTTGATTTTTTTTTTCCAGTTACTCAAAATTTTGATTTCTTTTTAGTAATCTCTTCTTTGCATTGTTGAGGCCATTCTGTCTGTTATTCTCTGAGCTCTTATTTTGGTCTGCATTAGTTTCATAAAAATCTACTCATGTTTCTCTGAATTTTTAAAACTCATAATTTCTTATTATACACTGATATTCCTTTACATTCACATACCATAGTTTTTTCTAGTCATCTCCCAATTAGTAGACCCACTTTGTTTCGAGTTTTTTGCTCCAGCAAAGACTATTGATTTGAATACTGATACATATTGGAGTTTTTCCCCCGTCTTTGACTTTCTTGACATAACCATTTTTGAAGGAGAAAAATTTATTTTGTTTAAACTTTTTAAATGGGCATTTGTCTTCAAATAACACAGGGTAATTTGTCTATATCGCTACTCTTTAAAAAAAAAGTTTGATCTATAGTACCAAATTTAGAGAAAAAAATAAGTGGGAATGGAATTAAGTAAATACCATGATTATATCAGCTGTACTGTAGATGCCTACTGTCATTCTCTTTCTCTACAAATAAGTATGTTATGAATAAATATCTATCTGTTGAATCAATGCAGAAATTTAATTATCCTTAAAGTTGTTTCATCTTCATTCTTAAAAAATCCAGAATATATCTGAAAAGTTAAATTAAATAAAAAAATCTGAAATAATGCCAGATTATTTTACCAACTATAAGTACAGAAATCATTCACTTGCCAACCCTGAGCAATGTTTAGATGAAATGTCAGCAAAACCTAGCATTATCTACAGAAGCAAAGAGCAATATTGATAATTTTAATACCATCTAAATTGTCTTTAACTTTGATATGATTAAATACAAAAGAAAAAAGAGCAATGCCAATTTAAAAATATGCCAGATTTTCATTTTCTACCAGATTCTCTATTGTGTGGATGGGGTAGAGAAAGGCAATAAGCATTTATATAATGTCCACTATGTGCTAGGCATTTCACACACAGCTAGGAAGTGTTAAGTGTCTGAGGCCAGATTTGAAATTAGGTCCTCCTGACTTCAGGGCTGGTGCTCTATCCACTGCACCACTTAGCTGCCTCCAAATAATATGTTATTTGATCTTTAGGCTCTTCTGTTTAGTGAAAAAAAATTTTTTTTAAAGTTTTTGTATTTTTTGTATTTAGACATCAGAAGTAAAAACTTTAACACATTATTCTAGATATATTTGTTTTTAGAGCAGTAAGGTAGAAAATAAAACCTCAATAAATTCAACAGATGAAAAAAATATCATTACAAATCTTTTTCTTTTGTTTAAATTAGAAAACTAGGGATAAGTACTAGACTTCGGGGATTTCATTGGTATGACTATGAACTCTAAACTGAGGAACTCCATTTATCAATGGGGGCTGATTCTTTTTTTTTTTTTTTTTTTTTTTTACAACTTTTAGTCTTAAGAGAGTTGCCTAGTTAAAGAACTAAGTAATGGGGCAGCTAAGTGGCCCAGTGGATAGAGCACCAGCCCTCAAGTCAGGAGGACCTGAGTTCAAATCTGGTCTCAGACACGTAACAGCTGTGTGACCCTGGGCAAGTCACTTAACCCCAATTGCCTCAGCAAAAAAAAAAAAAAGAACTAAGTAATTAGTTAAGTAATTTACTATAGTCACGCTTACCTGTTTTCTCTAAAAACTAGTATCTTAAGTAATTTTCTTTCTGATAATTTCTAAAGTCAATATACTATGTTCATTTCAGACATTCACGTTTGTCTCCAGTTTGATTAATGGACATAAGTTTTATCCCTTCACTGTTTGCTATACATTTGAGTAATAACAACAATCTCAAATTTATTTATCTCAAAACAACTCTGTGAAATAGGTAGAACGAGAATTACCATGCTCATAAGGATAAGGAAACTGAGGCTCTAAAAGATTAAATGAAGCGTTCATTGTCTTCCAGCTAGCAAATATCCAAGGTCTGACTGAAACCTGTATCTTCTGGTTCCAAATTAAACATCCAATCCATTATGTTGTGCATTAGCTAATTCACTATTTTATACAGCAGGACACAAAACCTAATTATTAGATTTAGATATAGCCTAAATTTTTAATTAGAAATACTAGCTGACAAGGCAAATACTTAGCTGGTTATTTAAAGGCAGGTCTTAGGTGGACTTCTTACCTGCCAAGCTAAATAGAGAATTATTATATCCATTATTGTTGTGTTATAATAACCTAAACTGGCAATGCTACAGACAAAAATACACATACACACACACACACACACACACACACAACCTGCCTCACAAATATGAGAGGCCCTCTTGGGAGGCTCCTTAATATATCAGGGGATTTATTTATAACTGGGACACCTTTGTTTAAAAAACAAAATAAATACAGAGACACATTTTCCTTGCAAACTCTCCTAACAAGGTGTCCATGTGACTGTGGACTTAGTAAACCAAATATATTTTACTTCTCTCCTCTTAGGTGTTTCTTTCAGTGTGGGTAAAAGAATAAGAAGAAACCATACTTTATTACTTTGGGAACTATTGTATTGTCTCATAGCATGTGTAATATGACTTAAACATGTTTTTTCTTGAAATAAGCTTATGTTATAAGCATACTTTTTTTTCTTGCTAGCTAGCAAGCACTCTGTAAGCTAGGTGGTTCTAAATAAAGAACTTTAGTCAACAACAGGAAATAACTCCCACAGAAAAAAGGGGCAGAATACAAACTCTCACCAACTCTTGTACACAGCTCACAACGGCCTTTTGTTCCACACACATTAAGGCTGAAATCTTTACTTTTCAGAGCATGTTTCTGCCTTTGCAGAATCTTTCTCTTTCCTTTACTGCAGGATGATTTTTTTGCTCTTGACTCCAAAGAAGGTACCCCTTAAACTTAACACAAGGGATGGGATTAGACACCTCAACACATACTCACATTTAAAAATAAATAGAACCTCTTAAAGAGGATAAAATTAATCTTAGTCATATGTTGTAATAGCATACTAACCTATAGATTAAAGAAAACACAATTCAAAGAACAAAATAAAGAAAAATTATTCTCTCTGCAAGTTGTGTTTATAATAAAACAAGAATGATGAGATAATCTTTCTTTAGCTCTGATATAAACTTATACAATTTACACCATTAGCATGTTTATGTATATACACATGTATATATCAATATTTGTTATGCTATATCAGACATTCATCATGGCTCTATTTAAAAATTCTTCTATATTGCTCTAGAAAACTGCATATGGGGAAAAAATTCCAAATTGTATATATCAACCAAATTGGAAGAAGTGCATTGAACAAAGAAATTTCAATGGGATCAAATTAGTGGAATTAAAGAATATATTGGTATTTGTATTCTTGGCTAGGCTAAGTTAATCTTAAATTTGACAAAGTGAAGCCAGAGCAGGGGAGAATGCCTGGGAAAGCAGACAGGGTAAAGGGACCTGATCCTGTGATAAAGAAATTTAGGAGGGGGAACGCACAGAAAAAAAAAAAAAGGATAAGAGCTGATGGTTATAGATAGAATTGGATGTTTTGTTACTGACTGGGAAAAGCTAGAACAAGATCCCTGCATATGTCTGCCATGGATTAAAGGTACAGATCATGGGAAAATTGGGGAAGGTGACAAACTGGGAAGTAAGGGTAATCAAGAGGCATATAAGTGGCATAGTGGATAGATAAATTACTGTGTCTCGAGTTAGGAAGATCTCATTTTCAAATTTGGTCTCAGACATTTACTGTCTGTGTGACTCTGGGCAAGTCAGATCTCTGTCTTCCTCGGTTTCCTTAACTATAAAATGAGGAAAATAATGCCCTAGGATTGTTGTGAGGATCAAATGAAATTAGCACATTGCCTGACACATAGCAGACACTCAATGAAAACTTCTTTCCTTTCTTCTTCCATGCAAATTGAAATCCCTAGGTACAAAGATGAGTTGGAAAACTGTGAGCTACGTTGTTCAAATGTTTGACTCTTCATGACGCCATTTGGAGTTTCTTGGCAGGGATACTAGAGTGATTTGCCATTTCCTTCTCCAGGCCATTTTATAGCTGAAGAGACTGAAGCAAACAGGATTAAGTGACTTAATAAGGGTCACACAACTAGTAAGTGTCTGAGGTCACATTTGAACTCAGGAAGGTGACTCTTCCTGACTACAGGCTGTGCTCTCTATCCACTGTTAGGTACTGAACTTTTTGAGAAAGGAGAGAAAATGACTTGAGAACTGGCAAGTATTTGACAAACAGTTCTCAATAGTAATCTGGATAGATTACTGGATATATATCTGGATAGAGAGAATGACTAAGGAGAAAATGATAAGTGATGGAAGAAGGAGAAGAGTGTGGACGTGGCAGTTGGGAGCATGAAGTATGTCTAGTCTTCCTTCTGGCCTAATTTGTCAGGGAGTAAAGATATATCAAGTGATGGAATGAGTGACCAAGGATAAAAGTTTATTTTTATGGGGAATCAGGTTTCTGTGATTACAAGGAAATGGAAGGAACACAAAAGGAACAGTTATAATGTGAAGGACAGTTTATCACAAGGGAAAGAGAGATCTTCAGGGCCCTATGGAAGGTAGAGTGGGATAGATACAGAGTAAAAATAGGACCAACATGGATGAGGGAAGGAAATGGTGGTCAGGAAAAGGAACTTCTGCTTAGGTAGCTTGTGATGTAGAATCACAGGAATTCTGAATGGAGGAATAAGATCATAAATAACATTATGTTAGCAACTATTGATGTTATTATCATTCCCTGAACAGTATGGTTATATGTGTGTGAGGCTGGGGGGAGATGGAAAGGGGAAGACTACACAGTAGCAGATAGGTAGGAGATGTAGTTGAATCTTGGGACCTGGCTAAATATATGCGCCAGTAAGTCATCTGGCATTATTAAGTTCCTACAATGTGTTAGGTAAGTGTTGGGGATATAAAGAGAGGCAAAACAATCCTTGCTGTCTTGGCTTTTGTAGTCAAAATGGAGGATACTATATACAAACAAGATATATATATATACACAAGATAAATTGAAGACAATCTCAGAGGGAAGGCATTTATATTAAGGCATATTTTGGAAAGGCTTTGGATAGAAGATGAGATTTTTGCTGAAGGAAACAAGGGAAGCTAGAGAGCAGAGACAAAGAGGAAGAAAATTTTAAGCATAGTGAAAATTCAAAAAATCAGAAGATATATTGGGCAATGAAGAGCAAGGAAGCCAGTGTCAATGAGTCACAGAATATATGCTAGGGTATAAGGAATAAGAAAATCAGAAAAATAGGAGAAGTCAGTTTATAATGCACTTTGAAAACCAAACAGGATTTTTCTATTTGATATTGGAGATAATGGGGCAACACTAAAATTTACTGAATAGTGGAGGTGACATGGTCAGACCTTTCTTTTGTCTAGGAAGATCTGAAAGCTAAGTGGAAGGAAGATGGACTAGAATGGAAAGAAAAGGTAGGGAGATCAATCAGAAAGCTACTGCAATAGTCCAGAAGGGAGACAATGAAGGCTGCTTGCAACAGAAAAGCAGCAGAGGAGAGAAGGGAATATATAAGAGAACTTTTATAATTAGCAAAACTATAGGAAAAAGCTACTGGTTTGATGGGAGAGGGGGGAAGAAGGAGTTAATGATAATACCTAAATTATGAGCTTGGGTAATTCAGAGATAGTAGCATCCTATAATTACCACAAGGAAGTCAGAAAGAAGGAAGAGATTGGGGGGGGAGGGAAGAAGTTGATGATTTCAGTTTTGAACATATTAAGACTAAAATTTTTTAAAAGAACAATTAATTCCAATATTTTACAAACTATTTGGAAAAGCAGGTGAAGAGGGAGTCCTACCAAATTCCTTTTATGACACAAATATGGTGCTGATACCCAAATCGAGAAGAGCCAAAATAGAGAAAGAAAATTATAGACAATTTCCCCTAATGAATATTGATAGAAAAAATTTAAGTAAAATATTAGCAAATAGATTACAATAATATATCACAAGAATAGGTGGGATTTATACTAGGAAGACAGAATTGGTTCAATATTAGGAAAACTACCAACATGACTGATTATTTTAACAACAAAACCAACAAAAATCATATGATTATCTGAATATATGCAGAAAAAGCCTTTGACAAATTACAGTACCCATTCCTATTAAAAACACTAGAGATCATAGGAATAAATGCAGCTTTCCTTAAAATGCTAAGTAATACTCATCTAAAAACACCAGCAGGCCTTCTCTATGAGCTAGAAGCCTTCCCAATAAGATCAGGGGTGAATCAATTCTGCCAGTTATTGCCCCTATTATTCAACATTGCACTAGAAATGTTAGATAAGGCTACAAAAGAAAAAAAAAATTTGAAGGAATTAGAATAGGCAATGAGGAAACAAAATTACCACTCTTTGCAGATGATATATGTTTAGAATCAACTAAAAAATTAGCTAAAATTATTAACTTTAGCAAAATTTCAGAATACAAAATAAACCCATATAAATCAGCATTTCTATATATTATCAATAAAGTTCAACAGCAAAAGTTTGAAAGAGAAATTCCATTTAAAATAACTGTAAACAACATAAAATACTTGGTAATCTACCTACCAAGCCTAACCCTATATGAATATAACTACAAAACATTTTCACACAAATAAAATCAGATCTAAACAACTAGAAAAATATTAATTGCTCATGGCTAGGCCAAGCCAAAATAATAAAAATGATAACTCTACCTAAATTAATCTATTTATTCAGTGCCATATCAAACTATCAAAAATTATGTTACAGAACTAGAAAAAAAGGTAACAAAATTCGAGAATATAAAGGGAGTCAATGGAAAAAAATGCTAAAGGAGGTAGTCTAACAAACTGTATTATAAAGCCGTAATTATCAAAACAATCTAGGAGTGTTAAGGAAATAGATTGGTGGATCAGTGGAATAAATTAGGGATAAATTACATTATAATAAATGATCATAGTAATCTAGTATATGATAAACCCAAAGATCCAAACTTTTGAAAACAAAATTCATTATTCGACAAAAACTGCTGGGAAAATTGAAAAACAGTATGGCCAAAAATTAGGTATAGATCAACATCTCACACCTATAACAAGACAAAGTCAAATAAGACAAAGTCAAAATGGTACATGATTTAGACACAAAAGGTGGTACCATAAGGAAATCAGAAAATCATGAAACAGTTTACCTATGAGATCTATGGATGAGGGAACAAGAAATAGGGAACATTACAAAATATAAAATTGATCATTTTTATTATATAAAATTAAAAAGTTTTTGCATAAACAACACCGATGCAATCAAAATTATAAGGTAAGCAGAAAACTGGAGGGGGAGAAATTTCCGATATCTCTGATAAAGTCATTTCTCAAATATATAGAGAACTGAATCAAATTTATAAGAATATAAGTCATTCCCCAATTGAATCAAAGAATATCAACAGGCAATTTTCAGATAAAGAAATCAAAGCTATCTATAAGCATATGAAGTGCTCTAATTCGCTTTTGATTAGAGAAATGCAAATTAAAACAACTCTAAGGTACCACCTCAACCTATCAGATTTGTTAATATGACAAACAAGAAAAATATTAAATGCTAGAATAGATGTGGAAAACTGGGAGACTAAAGCACTACTGGGGGAGCTGTTAACTAATTCAATCATTCTGGAGACCAATTTGGAACTTTGCCCAAAGGGCTATAAAACTGAGTATACCCTTTGATCCAGCAATATCACTGCTGGGTCTATATTCCAAAGATATAAAAAAAAAAAAAAAAAAGGAAAAGAACCTATTAATAAAAAAAAATATTTATAGCAGCTCTTTTTATGTTAGCTAAGAATTGTAAATCAAAGGGATGCCCATCAATTAAAGAATGGCTATACAAACTGTGGTATATGGATGTAATGGAATATTATTATGCCCTAAGAAATGATAAGCTGGATGATTTCAGAAAAACCGGTGACTTGATGCATAGTGAAATGAACAGAATCAGAATACTTTATATGGTAACAGCAATATTGTTCCATGAAGAACTGTGAATGACTTAGCCATTATCAACAATACAATGTACCAAGATAATCACAAAGAACTAATGATGAAGCATAATATCCACCTCCAGAGAAGGAACTGATATTGATATGATTGAATACAGATTGAAGCATGCTATTTTATACTTTTTCTTTTATTTTTTTATTCAAATTATCTTAAACAAAATAACTAATGCCGAAATCTTTTACATGACTGCACATATATAACCTATGTTTGACTGCCTATCTTTTTAGGGAAAGGGAGAAAAAGTAGAAAGTGAGGGAGGGAGAAAGAGAAAAATAGAATTGGAAACTCAGAATTTTAAATACAAATGTTTTCAAAATGGAAAAAAAATAAACTAGACCATTACTCAAAAAAAACCTGAAATATTTATGGAGCATCCAGTTTGAGATGTCCAATAGCCAGATGAAGATAATATGACTTAAAACTATTGATGTGATTATCATTCTCTGAATAGGATGGTTAAAGGTGTGTGAGGCTGGAGAGATAGGAAGGGGAGGATCAGACTATAGCAGAGCAGATGGCAAGTTTCTAGCCTCTCTTGACCTCCAGTCTTGAGAGGTGTTAGGGCTAGATAAATCTAAGAATTATCTTCAAAGAGATAATTGCTTCTATGGGAGTTAATAAGATCAAGTGAAATAGTATAGAGGAGGAAGAGAAGAAGGGTGAGAACAGAGCCTTAAGTGATGCCCATTGTTAGGGAACATGACCTGGATGAGCATCCAGTCAAAGAGGTAAATCAGACAGGTAAAAGGAGAAGGAGAGAACACGACTGCAAAAACCCTGAAAGAAAAAAAGTAAAATTGAAAAGAGGGTGATCGACAGTGTCAGTGGCTGCAGAGAAATTAAGCAGGATAAGAATCGAGAAAAGATCAATAATTATTGGTAATTTTGGACAGAAGTTTCAGATGAATTCTGTGATCTGAAGCCAGACTTGAAGAAAATTAAGAAGACAGTGAGAGAGGAAAAGAAGCAGAGGCAATGATGGCCTTCTCAAGGATGTTAGCCATGAAAGGGAGGAGAGGTATATGATGATAACTAGCAGGAAGGGAAGGATCAAGTAATATTTTTTTGCAGATGGGAAGACATGGGTATGTTTCTAGGCAACAGGGAAGTAAATCACATGTTGGCATAAGTGTAGTGATCTCATTGATGTGGGTGTTCTCTCCAATGGTGCATAATGCAGCCTATTTATACCCCTTAATACTGTGTAGTTCTTGACCATATTCTTCTACAAATCTTCATATGGCAACACTGGAAGAACATCAATATTAAAAGAAGGGTTTTAATGTCAGGAGTACTATGGGAATGTTGAAAATGTTAACTTTTCAAAAGCAAACTCTTCCTATTAGGTCTAGACACTAGGTGGCGCAGTGAAAGAGCATGAGACTGGAAACACGAAGATTATTCAAATGCTCTCACTCTTACTAGTTTTATGACCCTAGCTAAGTCACTTAATTTTTGCTTGTCCCAGTTTCTTCATCTATAAAATGGAGATAATGAAAGCACTTACCTCCCAGGAAGTTGTGAAGATCAAATGAAATAATTGTAAAACATTTTTTACAAACTTTAAGGCATTAAATAAATGTTAGCTCTTCTCCTTCCTACTTCATTGTGGATCATATCCGAAGACATGGGAACTGATACTATAATTCAATAACTATCTATCCAACCATATGTCATAGATGGTTTTTCCTATATGGATATTAAACCAATGTCTTTTGGGCACTATTGACTTTGTTGAGGAGGCTCTATAATTTTCTGGGACTTGATGCAATGAGTCTCAGCAATGCCATTCACAGATAAAAGGCATTTGAAGGATTTTGCCATTTATATTCCACTTCGATTTGGACTTTGAGTCAAATGAAATCATCATACTCTCATAATAGAAGCAAATAATTTTGATGAGCATATTTTATTTCTTATCCCTTACTTGATATTGACAATCTGATCACTAAATGAATTTTTTTTATGGTTATTTCTACCAACAAATCTTGTATCATCTTAACATATTTGTTTAAAGACAATCTGTTAGTAGAGATCCCTTCTAGCTTGGATGACAGAGTACAATTTCATGAAAGAAGTAGGATTTGTATAAGGTATTCTACTAAGAACAAATAAAATTTGGGGCAGCTAGTTGGTGTAGTGGGTAGAGCACTAGTCCTGAAGTCAGGAGGACCTAAGTTCAAATCTAGCCTCAGACACTTAATACTTCCAGGCTGTGTGACCCTGGGCAAATCATTTAACCTCAGTTGCCTCAGCAAAACACAAACAAATAAATAAATAAAAATTGAAAGGTATAGTAAAGGCAATGGGGAGGAAAAGAATTCTAAAACTATTGGCTAAGTATCAAATAGAGTTCGTTTATTTAGACCAAAAGGCTAATGTAGGGGAGTAGCAAGAAAAGTATTGATGGACTAACTTAGTGAGTTCATTAATGCCCACCCAATTACCAGAAGATAAGCTTTGGGCCAGACTGTGGAAAGCTTTGAATGCCAGATGACATTTTATTCCAGGGATAATCTAGATGTATTTCATGATTGTCATCCACAATCATTTAAAAAATATTTACACCCCCCCCCAAAATGGTACTTTGTAAATGCTCAGGCAAACACTAATCTATGCCATGAAAATTATGAAATCATTAGTTAAAAGCTAAAAGAACACTTAAAAAAAATCACCTAATCCAATTCCCTCCTTTTCAGATGAGAAAAGTGATCTGAACAGGGTTTTGTAAACAAATCTCTCAGCTATCAAAAGGCCTTAACATTATCCATCTAATTTTATAAACATATTGATGATGATGGTGGTGATGACATTAGCATCAGTTTCTATGTATAAAACCAATTTATGGTCACAACACTATTACATAATTGATCAAATCTGATTTTCAAAATAAATTTATAGACAGTAATGTAAATATTCTGTTTCAGAAAGGAGGAAGATTATTGGTCAGAAAATTTAAATGACATGTCTGAGATTACACTAATTAGTGGAAAAGCCAGGACTAGACTTTAAAGTCTTTAAAGTCCAAGTGCAGAATTCTTTCCACTGCACTTTCATATTTATTATCTGACTACATATTCAATGCAGGTAGCTCAAGCATTAGCAATTTTTTTGCCTTTCGGAATATCTGATTCCAGGCCCTTCAATCCTTTAATGTGACCAATGCTCAGTGAAGTGAGCAGAACCAAGAGATCATTATTCACGGCAACAACAATACTGTATGAAGATCAGTTCTAATGGACATCACTCTCTTCAACAATGAAATGCTTCAAACCACTTCCAATTGTTCGGTGAAGAGAGCCATATACACCTAGAGAGAGAGATGTGAAATGTGGACCACAACATAACATTTTCATGTTCTCTATTGAGGTTTGCTTGCATTGTATTTCCTTTATCAGATTATTCTTTCTTGTAGATATGATATCTCCTGCACAAAAAAATGATGCAATAACTATACATATATTCGATTTCTTAAGTATTCTAACACAATTATCATGTAGTGGATATCCTGCCATCTAGGGGAGGGGTGGGGAGTAGGGGGGAAAATTTGTAACAAAAAGCTTTGTAAGGGTTTATGTTTAGGAATTAACCATACATATGTTTTGCAAATAAAAAGTATTAATAAAAAATTTTTTAAAAAATCCTTTAATGTGGAAGCTGACAGATCTTATGTGATTCTAATTACAGTTCCTCCGTATTTGAATTGTTTCTTTCTAGCTGCTTGCAATATCTTTTCCTTGGTGCGATAGTCCTTAAATTTGGCCACAGTATTCCTTGGGGTTTTAATTTTGGGGTCTCTTTCAAGAGGTGATCGGTGAATTCTTTCGATGGTGATTTTGCCTTCTGATTCTAAAACATCAGGGCAGTTTTCTTTAATGATTTCCTGGATGATAGTATCTAGGTTCTTTTTTCCATCGTGGTTTTCAGGGAGTCCAATAAACCTTAGATTGTCTCTCTTAGATATGTTTTCCAAGTCAGTTGTTTTTCCTAGGAGATATTTAATATTTTCTTCTATTTTTTCATTTTTTTGTTTTTGTTTGATTGATTCTTGAAGTCTTATTGAGTCATTCACTTCTATTTGTTCAATTTTAATTTTTAAAGTATTATTTCCTTCAGTTACCTTTTTTAGCTCCTTTTGAAACTGGCCAATTGAACTTTTTGGTTCATTGCATTCTTTCTCCATTTTGCCAATTTTATTTTTCAGTGAATTGTTATCTTTTTCCATTTTGCCAATTTTGTTTTTCAGTGAGTTGTTGTCTTTTTCCATTTTACCATTTTTGTTTTCCAGTGAGTTGGTGACTTTTTCCATTTCACCAATTTTGTTTTTTAGTGAGTTGGTGTCTTTTTCCATTTCACCAATTTTGTTTTTCAGTGAATTGGTATCTTCTTCATATCTCCTTTGCAGGGCATTATATCCTTCTTGCACTGATCTCAATTCGCTTCCCCATTTTTCTTCTAATTCTCTTTTGAGATTCTTTATGCAATCTTCCAGGAAAGCCTTGTGAAGTGAAGACCAGCTCATGTCTCCCTTTGTGGCTTCCTCTGGAGTTGCTTTACATTTAGGAACCTCAGGATCTGAGGTCTGCCCTTCTTTCTCTCCATAAAAGCTGTCTATGGTGAGAGCTCTCTTCTGTTTCTTATTTGTTAGAGCTTGAGGTCTGATTAAAGCAGGGGACCTGTAGCTGTTTCAATTTGCATTGGGGCAGTTCACATAGTTGACTTCCGGTGCGGGGCTGGTCGGGCCAGGTCCTCGCTCTCAGCTGCTCTCAATCCACCCTTTACCAAAGGCAGATCTGCCAAAGCACCTGCCTGCAAGCAGAGCAAAGTGGCCCAAGCATCTCCCAGGGACTTCCCAGGTGCTTAGAATCTGCCATGCTCTGTCCCAGCCCCAGGTGCATGCTGCTGCCTGAGCGAAGCAAGCAGCCTGATCCCCTGCCTGTCTGAAACATATCTGCTCCGGAGTTCTTTCAAGGTAATTTGTGATGGAAATGTGTTGTACTCCAAGTGTTTGATGGAGCCCTCACTCCAGAACCAGTTCAGAGGCTTAATTTGTTCTGGGTCTGAGGGAAGATCAGAGGAGCTCATAGAGAGTGGCGTCTGCACTCTGCCATCTTGGCTCTGCCCCCCCAACATTAGCAATTTTTTAAAGAAAAAAAACTAAAAGGTTATGAAAAGATTTGTCCAAAATCTCATGGTACTGGTAGATGCAAAGCAGCAATAGATTAAAAAACATATTATATATAAAAATATCATACATAAAATTGGTTTTTTTCTGATAAGTTTTTATACTTAAATGAGAGCAAAAATACACTTAAAATCAGAAAAAAACTAAGAAAGTATAAATTTAAAAGTTAATTTCACATGGCATTGACTACTTATTGCTAGTAAGTTACAGATTGTACAGCTAGCTTACAGTATTGTTTGCAACATTAGTTCAAAATTTGTTCCCTGGTCAAAAGTTTAATTCAGGTTTAAGACTGACTTTTTAGTTGAGTATTTTCCACTTATGTATCTCACAAGGACTAGTAGTACTTGAGTCTGATCAGATGAAAATATTGTACCTTGGTATGAAATCAAAAATCAAAAACTGTTACCATCTAAATAAAAGGAAAATCTTTCCTGGTCAGTAGCAAAATGCCACTGAAAGCTACTCAGGTAGTAAATCAAGGCATTATTTCTTTAACCTATCTTTTCTTTTCAGCATCACTGACGGGATTTAGAGAGTGATGTTCTTTTAAATGAACAAGCAACTCCACTGGGAAAGCACCAACCAGTCTTTGGACAACCACAGTCTGAGTTCCAAGAGCTTTGGACTTAACTGAAATCAGATCATGGTTGCTTTGGCACTTTATCTTTATTTCAATGAGGGAGTAGAAAACATGGGTTATTTTCTGCTTATTATAAGGATGAGTTTTAACAGCTTTATCACTTTTCACCTATATGATTATAGGTAAGTCCCTTAACCTCTCTGTGCCTCATCTGCAATATGGAACTTGAATTAGGTGATCAATAAAGTCCCTTCCAGATTTAGAGCCTCTGATCCTGAGTTTCCTTCGAGCCACTGCTCATTCTACTAAACAAGGTATTTGATAAACAAAAAATATGTAATGATAGACTAAGTATACACAGTTAAGCTCATTATTTTTGTTTTTTGCATTTACTAAGTACAATATATATATATATATATGTATATATATATATATATATATATATATATATATATATATATTTTGCTGAGGCAATTGGGGTTAAGTGACTTGCCCAGGTTCACACGGCTAGAAAGTGTTAAATGTCTGAGGCTAGATTTGAACTCAGGTTTTCCTGACTTCAGGGCTGGTGCTCTATCCACTGAGCCACCTAGCCGCCCCACAACATGTTTTAACCAACAACACTGGGAATTGGTCTAAATCAATCATGACTGAAAAGTCAGCTTATTGGTCTAGATAGAGTCATTCTATGTTGGTAGAATACTAGCAAAAATAATGTGTCCATTTATATTTATTTTTTGTCTTAATTATTCATTTTTAGGTAACATAAAAGATATACAGATTTTGGTTCTATCATATAAACTTTTAAATAATTTGATGCTTGGATTAGTCTGTGATTTCATGATGTGGGTATTCTAATAAAGCAGATAATCACTGTCAATCAATTAATCAATAAACATTTTTTGAATGCCTACTATGTGCCAGGCACTATGCTATGCTCTGGGGATACAAAAAGAGACAAAAGAAAGTCCCTGATTTTAAGAAGATTATAATCTAATGGAGGTAATAATTTATATGTATATATATATATACACACATATACACACACACACACAAAGCAGATTACATACACATAAAGAGGAAATGACAGGGAAAGAATTGGAATTTAGAGGAATTGGGGAAGATTACCTGTAGAAGGTAGGATTTTAGTTAAGACATAAAGAATACCAGGAAGGTGAGTAGTCAAGGGTGGAGAAGGAAGTGTTCCAGGCATAGGGAACAGCCAAAGTGAAGACCATTTTGAGATGGATTGTCTTATAAGTGAAACAGCCATGAGGTAATGTCTTTGGATCAAAGAGTATGTTTTATAGAGTAAGGTATAAGAAGCCTGGAAAAGTGTGTGTGTAGGGGTATGGATTATGAAGGGCTTTGAATGTTAAACACAGGATTTCAGATTTGCTCCTGAAGGCAATAGGAAGGCATTGAAGTATACTGAATTGGGGGTGGGGGAAAGGATGTGTATGACATGATTGGATCTGTGCTTTAGGAAAATTAATTCAGTAGCTGTATGAAGGATGAATGAGAATGAGAATGCTTTAATTCAAAATCTAAAATATTATAAACAATTTAATGAAACATATATGACTGTTTCTATCAAATACTTTATAACTGTAAATAATATTGGATATGATGTTCCACTGAAATCTTCCTCTAGTGCTTGCATGAAGCAAGCAGGTCCACAGGCTACTGCAATAATGCAGGTATGAATTGATAAAAGCCTGCACTAAAGTGGTGACAGTATGAGATGAGAGAAGGGAATGTATTCAAGAGATGCCACAAAGATGAAATTAATAGACCTTGGCAATATATTGGATACAGGGAGTGAGAGATAGTGAGGAATCCAGGATGATTCCCATATTACATGGTTCACCCTTATTTCACATGATAAAATAGTCTTAGTTGGAGTCTGAGGGGCTGGGAATATAGTGTTGCCCTCTACAAAAAAAGGGGAATATAAAAGGAATAGGGGGAATTATGGAAGGTTTGAGGAGGGATGGAAAAGTCTGAAAGAGCCACTATAGAGAGTAGAATAGTGAACTGATTGCCTAGCAGCAGTAATGACCCAGATGAAGTTATGTAATATAAATTTGTAATGCACTCAGAATAGTTGTATGATTTCCTCCACTTTTGTTCAGCAGCATATAAATAGGACCAAAGGTATTAAATGATAAAAGTGATCCACAGTTGAGGCTTGGTTAGGCATAACCATTAATATGATGAGGGCTCCTCAAGAGAGGCGAACAGTATGGAATAGAATCGGTTCACCGAAGAGTCAAGGTAGGGAAAAGAAAGTGCCTAAAACAGGGAAGATGATCTAGGAGAGAACTCCTGAGGGGTCAAGGTACTAGAAGATATGGTACAGATAAAGAACAGGGTTATATAAAGAAGGGCAGAGGAATAAGTGAGAAGCCAATAAATTGCTTCTTGTCCAGGTTCTCCCACAAATCCTCTATGGGGAGGCCAATCTAGTATGCAAGAGATCTTATTTTAGATTGTTTGGATTTAAAGTTCAACTTAAAACAACAACAACAACAACAACAAAAATATGGCCAGCCCGGGATCATATTCATGAAATGTTGGAAGGCCTCCAGTACATATGGCAGATCTTTTAGGGAAGAGCTGTTGGGGGATATGGACAAAAAGTATGGATAGGTGGTGAATAGCACAATTGAAGGAAATTTCCATAATAATGAAATCATAGAACCACAGAAGCACTAAAATATCTTTTTGGTACTCATATCCATTATATGTAAAACTAGCAAATTTGAACTGCCAAGAAAACAAAAATGTCAATAATCAAGATTCATTTGTAAATGAAACATACACAAAACTAATTTGAGTACTAAATTCCAAATATAGAAGAAATGCAAATACAATAATAGCTCCAATTTGGGTTTATTTCCAATGATCCTGAAGCACAGATCTACTAGTAAATTTATTTTTAAAACAGTTCCATGGTTTCAATAAAATTACATAGGTGTTTATAAATAGAACAGTTTAAAAAAAAACTTGAATTTTAAAAAGTAAAATGTGTTGAACTGAAATACTCCCTTCAAAAAGAAAACAAAACAAAAAAAAAAAACCTCAAAACTTAACCTAAGTAAGAAAATAAAAGTTGTTATAAAACATCTAATTTGGTGAGTTGACTCAAATACTTACATACATCAAAAGATCTATGATTTCATTTACAGGAATATATTTCCCACCAAAGTATATTATAACTCTCCTTCTTACTAGACAGTTTTAGAGTTGCTGTGGCCAAATCATCCATCTCCTGGTGGCTAGACTTCAGGTAAAAGATATTCTGATTTTAGCTGCTCATTGGACAACATATTGTTCCTGAATTCATATTTGAGATCTTTCTCCTTTAGTAGGACCTTCCAAAGCTTGTGCTCTATTGCCAGAGCTTTCAAGAACATAGGATCACCTTCATGTCACAATGAGACACTAGAAGCATTTCTCCTTTAATAAGACCTTCCAAAGCTTGTGTTCTACTGCCAGAGCTTTCAAAAACATAGGATTATCTTCATGTCATTATGAGACACTAGAGGAAGATTTCAGTGGAACATCATATCCAATATTATTTACAGTTATAAAGTATTTGATAAAAAGTCATATGTTTCATTAAATTGTTTATAATATTTTAGATTTTGAATTAAATTGATATTATTTGGTACCATTAACAGAACAAATTTTAAAATAGTTTTTAAAAGTTTATTTCAAAATTCTGCTGAAATTGGGGAAGAAAAAGTTCTCTTTCATTAAAAAAAATGTAGCACTGTGAGAGGTATAACACAAACATAGAACATGGTCCTTGACTCAAGAACATATCAAGATCATATCATCAACTAGAAGGGAAACTAACCAAAAAAAACATGTTTAAAAACAATTAAGTGCTAAACCTTATATATTCATATAAGTAGTCAGCACAGGAATTTAATGAAAAAAGGAATCATTGTACTTCTTACACAAACCTTCATATAAAGAAGTGTTTTGAATTTCTTGGGACAGAAGTAATTTGTGACAACAATGATCATGTATATGTACACTACTATTGACTGCTAGCTAATTCAGAAAGTCTAATATTGACCAGATGAAATTGGATTCAGCTGATTTCTTTACCTTTAGGTTTTTTTCCCCAATTGAGTGCTAGATTTTGTGGCATATACATATTTCACTGCTCTTTTGATATATTTTTAATTCTTTAGTTTTTAAGAAAGGCTATTATTGCAAGAAAACAAAAGTTGGAGTTCTTAAAGAGCATGCTTCAATGATTTTTAGTTACTACTGTCACTGTTGGCACAGGAAAGTCAAATATTTTAAGAATTACTTAAGCCCAGAATAAAAAGGGATCAGATACATTGAAGTTCAAAAGAAGTACAATTTAAAGTGAAATATTAAATACTAAAAGGTTTTATATTGATCAGAAAGTCATCTTAACATGTATGTCAATTTTCAAGGATTATAAAAACAAGTCTGAGTTTCTGTAAATACAGCTTTAGTTGAGTGAAATTTTATGGCTGGATATGAATCTTTTCCGGGGGGAAAAAAGGCTCTGAGAAGAAAAGGCTAAGATGTATTTAGCTAATGAACAGAAGCATTAGTAATTAGTAGCCCCTCAAAAAAAGAAAAAGAAACTTAACAACAAGCAAATGTAGAAAGTTTACTAGCAATTGGCTACTATAAAAATATCATAGTAATTTCAAGGATTTAAAAAACAAACAAACAAAACTTTTGCCTCGTTTCAGTGATTTTAGTCCACTGTACTGATGACAAACACTTAAAAATGCCCGTGATTCACCTCAATTCTGGTCATGTATTAAAGGAATATATACAGTACATTTATAGCTTCAATATCTTTGTAATTTGGATTCAATTTTCCTGCCCCCAAGATGCATTAACTTAATTCTAAAACTGTTATCTCTTCTATATTCTCATCTATCTGAAGAGTTGTTTGCAATGACACTGAGTAAAAGACAGTTTTACATAAAAGAATGTGCAATAAGAAATTGATGCCTTTATATTAACTATAAAGAAAACCTCCCCTTTATAGACGATTTTGTCACTTTAATAACATTGTTAATTGGTTCTTCTGTAAGAGAAACTGGGATAACAGTTTCACATTTACATACAATTAAAGTACTACTACTACTACTACTAGGAATGAAGGAAGCATTTAACTGCTTTACTATATACCAGGTACTGTGCCTTTACAAATATTATTTCATTTGATCCTTACAATAACTCTGAGAGGTATGTGCTATTATTATTTCTATTGTATATTTAAGAAAACTGAGGAAATGGTGGTTCAATGACTTGCCCAGGGTCATGCAGCTAATAAGTATAGGAGGCTCCATTTGAACTAAAGTTTTTCTGACTCTAGGGCCAATGCTTTATCCACTATACAACCTTTTAAAAAAATCTCTATCTACATATAGATAACAGTTTTTTTTCCTTGTCACATGACCATCTGTTGTGCTAAGTTCCACTTAACTATTTCTAATCAACCCTAAGTTTACTACTTCATAGGACAGATAAAGCAATAAGAAGGAATGTATATCACCATGTTAGCTTATTAAGAGACTCAATCAACTGCTGCCAATCATTAACAACAATATGTAGTTGTTTTGTGATATAATTTATAGCCTCTTAGGGACTGAATGAACTTCAACTTGTATATGCCAGCCTTGAACAAAACTGAAAGAAAAGTTTTTAAATGAAACAAAGACTCATGAACATTCTTTTGGTAATGCAGTTGCAAGACACAGAACACCATAATTCAAAAAAAATTAAAGTTGAAAGTCAACCAAAGAGCACTGGACAAGCATGAGTAGGCTGTAGTCCACTAACAACAAAAAACGCTATAGAAAAAGTATCAGAGAGAAGTGTAACCAGAAAAGAAGGTAGGCTAACCATTTATCAACAGAGTGAGACAACTCCACTAGCATTCATGAAATATCAAAAGACCTAAAAGAAGGCTATGTCAGTACTTAACTCCTTAAGGAGGATTTTGGGGAAAATATAGATACAAATCACACAAGATAAGAAAATATGGACAAGCTGTAATCTGTGCCATTGGAGAAAATACCTACACTAATAAGATCTCAGAACCAAAATGTAAAAATTTCATTATCCAACTAGCATTTAAAAATATGCCACTGTTTCAAAAATTCAACATATGCCTAAAATGACATAAGAAATGTTCAGGCATATAAATGATGTATGGCACACTATCACATTTTAATTATTCATAACATTTCTTTTCTGCCCTAATTATAAAAACAGATTCTGAAAAGGGGATGCAAATAATGCTTCTTCCTAAACCCTGTGAAAAATCACAAAGTACAAAATAAAAGTAAGAAAATATTGGTCATTTTCTTCAATGTCCTGGGAAGAAAAAGCAATAATAACTTTTAACCGTGCTTTTCCTACTTTCTTTGCTATAAAGACCTGAATTATGTATATTTTCTCATCCAAAAATATTGCCAAGAGATCTGTGGCAAGGAAATTCAAGTAAAAGAGCACGAAAGAGCAGGAGCAGAAAGACTTAAGCTCCAATGGGATCAGACCCATCAATTTCTTTGTTTCACATATAAATAGCAAAAACCTGTTCATATCTGACTATCTTTCTGTTGGTTCTCCTTGAACTTTCAAGATATACCTATTATATACTTAACGCCTAGCTATACTCTAAAAGTAAAATGAGATAACTATTCCAATCATAGACCCAGATGAACAGCTTTTGGACCATAATTCTACCATGCAGATTGTTATATTTTAGGAAGCATCTAAATTTCCCACCTGAGTAGTTTAAATTTATGTTATAAAAAAAGAAACTCATTTTAAAAATATAAAATTAATAATCCTTAACCACTATGTTGGTCATTGTTTATCTAAGAAATATAGTTATAGCAATTAATAGTAATAACAATGTTATCTAGACCTAAACCTGAGGAACTCTAAATGTTTTTATGCATCACATCATATTTCTCAGGGGTTTTGTGAGCATTAAATGAGATAAAGCTTCAGTTCTACTTCATAAATTTGGGCATTTCAAACTGGATGATCCAGAGATATCTGAAATTCAATATATTAAAAACAGAACTCATGATTTCCCCTCCAAAACCTATTCCTATCCAAGATTTTTCTATTTCTGTTGAAGGCATCACCATTCTTCCAGTTTCCCAGGTTTGTGACTCTGCTATTCTCAACTCCTCACTCTTGCTTATCCATACAACCAATCAGGAATTATTAGTTAAACAGACCAGAGAAATTATGTTAATCCAGAGGATAAACATGCTAATATATCAATTTATCCACTCTCCTCCCCTCCTTCTTAATTCACAGTCATTACCATAGTTC